>CM076581.1:1296736036-1296876334 GCA_034641835.2 Pinus albicaulis | reverse complement strand
TTGTTGGAACACCTAATCCTACATGGGTAGGTGTGGAATGCGAAAAGTCACAATGGAGTCCAAGTGACCTTGGAATGTGAAACCAAGAGTCACACCATTGTACTATAAATGTACATCTTTGTATAATGGAAAATAAGAAAGCCTCACGCTTATCTTTCATTGTGTGTTGAGTCTCTTGTGTGTGTGTTATTCTTCTCATACACCATGTGTGTGCTTCAACATGGTGTTTAACATGGTATTAGAGCGGGCAATTGCTGGCCCTGCTCCAATTTGAGTGAGCCATTTGTGTTTATGGCCTGGGCATATCTGCAAAAATTGTTGACATTTTTGCAGCACTTAGATTTTCTGTAACAGTGTTTTTTCCGCCATTCAGAAGTGTTTTGAAGAGGAGCAACATTCAAAATCGCAGCGTTCAGAAATTGGCAGCATTGGCTTTGAAGAAAGGCAGCACTGCCCATTTGAAGGTTTTCATTTTGAATTTCCATGCAATTTCTGCTGCCCACTTTTAAATTTCTGCATTTTAAAGCGCTGCTGAAAAATACTGTTTAAAGAGGGTTTTTGAAATAAAAATTTCTGAGTTTTTCCATTGAAAATTTTCTGCAATTCTGGGTTTTTTTGCTGCTGGAAAATTTTCTCTGCTGCTGGGCTATTAGAAAAATTTCTGGGTTTTACTGCTGAAATTTCTGGAAAATTCTGCATTTATCCAATATCTGCTGCTGGAAGAAAAAATACTCTGCTCTTTCGCTACTCTACTGTTCTCATAATAATAATAAAAAAAAAAAAAAAAAAAAGAAAAAGAAAAAAAGAAAAAAAAAAGATTCAAACTACAGCCCTCGGCCCCTCAACCTACATTCCCTATCCACTGCTCACCCCTACCCTGCTACCTTACGGCCCCCCTCCTAGCTGCGTTAACCACCCTCTCTTACTTTGCAAACTTACCCCTCACGTCCCTGCTCTATCACTAAACCACTCTCATTGCAACAACGCTTCCCTACTCCAAACCCCACGCATTCCCTATCCACCACTCCATCTACGCACTGTCGCTCCCTTCTGCGAGCTCACACTCCCCTACGCCTCTCCCCGCGCAGATCCCTTACACCACCCAATGCACCTGCATACAATACGCATCCCTCACATCTCTCTCATGGCCTTTCGGCCTTCCCCACGTCCCTAACCCTCTACCGTAGCATCACTCCCACCCGCCTATGCTACGGCCCCCCTCTCTCCTTATTAATCCACTCACCTACCCAAACTCCCCAACCCTGCACTTATAACACTCCCCACCTACGTTAACACGCCCCTCCCCCTACGCTACCCCACACCTGCACCGCTCCATACACTCCTTATCCCTCTCGAACCCTGCAACCATACGCCCCAAAAACTCGCTATTACTCCGAGCCCTCCCTCGTGGCATCTCCTACGCACTCATCACTCTACGCACACATCCTGGCCCGACCCCTTCCCTTTTCTATGCTCTCCCTCCCTTCGAGCTTCCCATACGGCTCTCTGCACTGCTTCACACCCTCTCGCCTTCGGCCTCTGCGTAATCCCCACTTCACCGTTCAACAATATGCCCTACCCACCTTATCGCTCCACCTCTCACCCTACCCGACTACCACCCCGCTCCCACTACGCTTCTCCCTTGAACTCTGCCCTCATAGCTCATCACCTCTGCGGCCTCTCCCCTTCCAATACCACCCCCTCTCCATTCAATACAACAGCTCCAATTTACAATACCGCCCAATTTTTTAAATGCACTCTTAATTTTAAATTCCCGCCCATTCATTTTAAATTCATTCCCCCTTATGACTTTCTCCTATTTCATTTTTAATTTTTTTTTAAAATTAAAACCCCGCCACCATATAGTTATCCCCTCTGCAAATAAATTTCAATTTTTTATAATTTTAATAACTCTCCTCTCTCCAATAAATCTCCCCATTCCATTCGACCCATTTTTTAATAAAACAAAACAAAATAAAATAAAAATAAAAATCCCCCATTAAAATTTCTCTTCCCTTTTAAAATTCTTCCCATTTTTAATTATTCCAATTTTTTTAATTAATTTTTAATTAAAAAAAAAAAAAACAGCAGAGAGAGAGAGGAAAGAGGATATGAACAGCAGAGAGGAAGAGAAAATGATATATCAGTACATGGACTATACATAGAGAAAAATTGCAGATTTGCATTGTGGTATTGATAAAAGGTTGATTTTTTTGAAGAAATTTACATTTGAAGACAAGTTTGCCATCATTGAAAACATCTCTTTGAAGAAGAAATTTCAGCTACCTTAAAGGCTTTTTGCATAGTGTTTTCAGCTGCACATATTTTGCAGAAATATTGTATTGAGTTGACATTGTATTGCTTCTTCATAGTTGCAATCAGTATTTGAGTTGTTGGAAATTGTTGATATAAGTCATTGTTGATTGTCCTCCATCATTTGAGGAGCATATTTTGTACTTTGAGATTTCCATAGTTGGAAGTTCTCTTGAGTCATTTGTATTTCTTGTTGCATCACATTGTAAACGGGTGCATTTTCGGTTGAAGCCGACACCCTTTCATTTTTTGAGCCTAAGTTGTTAAAATGGCCAAAATCAATGAGGCATTAGTGTTTTTGAATAACCTCATTCATTCCAATGTTGATGACATGACAAAAATGAGCAAGGATGCTCTTTGTAATATTCGAAGTTGTTTGCTAGATGCACTTGAAAATATTGAGTTTTTGCAGTTGGAATCTCAGCTCCAACAAGACGAACTTCATCAAAAGAGTCACCATTCTGAACCTGTTTCTGTTCAGAAGATTGTGAAGGACTCTCATCAGAAGCAAGAAGATAAAGTTGCATATGATTCCAATTCAGTTCCTTGCACTAGAGCAGATGTACATGCAGCAACTCAGCCTGCACTTCTGAAGCCCATCATCAGACCTTGGGAAGAGCTTGTCCACAACAAGCACAGAACTGGTCTTGGATATGACAAGGATGTGTCCTTTCATATTCCAGACTACACCAAGCCCATCATATTTCAGAGTGTCGGATTCATGTATGACAGTTCACCTGCAGCTGTTCTAGATCCTGCTCCACTTCCACAACAGATTTTAAAATGCCAACACTGTGATCGAGTTGGCCACATGAAAGATCACTGTTTTGATCTTCATCCATGCAAGCACTATGGTCGGCACACCCATTCTTCAGACAGATGCTTCAGAAACAAGCCTCCTACAAGAACCAACATTCATCTTGGATGGATCGCTTCTTGGCAATGGGCATCAGCAGCCAAGAAGATGTTTAAGACGCATGTCAGAACTTGTTCATGGATATTGAGCAAACTTGCAGTTGAGTTTTCGCCATCATCTCACCTTGTCCCTGACAGGGGGGAAAATGGTGGTCATGTACAAGCTTTGACGTCAGATCAAGCGAGCCTGAGCCACAATCTCTCATTCCATGTTCAGAGTTGTAGCCAGCAGTTCAAGCGAGCCTGAGCCACAATTCGTCATTCCGGATTCAGAGATGTAGCCAGAGACACGGATGCCCATGAGCATGCCTTCGGTTGGTGGACAACCTTAAACCATCATATTTGGTTGGTGGATAACCTAAAACCATCACAGGTAGCAGACCTCCCTTCTTTTAGGTCGAAGGTCTCCCTTTCATATATGAGGAACACTTCCTCTAGCAGAAGCCTTCAGCTTCTTGCCAGCTTTGGTTGAGTTCCAGGAAATGCTTCAAAGCATTCCAGAGTTGTTGGTAATCCTAAAACCATCACGGGTAGTAGACCTCCCTTCTTTTAGGTCGAAGGTCTCCCTTTTTTATGAGGGACAATTCCTCTAGCAGAAGCTTTCAGCTTCTTGCCAGTTTTGGAAGAGTTCCGGGAACTACAACAAGTTTTGCATTCCAGTGTTGGTGGTCATCCTTAAACCATCTCTTTTTTCCAACATTTCAAAGAGTTGATTCAGCCCAAGTGCTACCATGTATACTTTGCAGATTTGTATTACAACTTTTTTCTTGGACTCACACATACCCCTTCGGATTAAGGGGGGATGTTGGAACACCTAATCCTACATGGGTAGGTGTGGAATGCGAAAAGTCACAATGGAGTCCAACTGACCTTGGAATGTGAAACCAAGAGTCACACCATTGTACTATAAATGTACATCTTTGTATAATGGAAAATAAGAAAGCCTCACGCTTATCTTTCATTGTGTGTTGAGTCTCTTGTGTGTGTGTTATTCTTCTCATACACCATGTGTGTGCTTCAACATGGTGTTTAACAGAAATGAAGAGCTACTTCAAGTATTTGAAGAACAAGATAATGGGTTGAAGGAGGACATTACAGAATTAAAAGGGCAATTGAAATAAGAAGGAGAGGTTGAAGAAGGAATGAGGAAGTAGTATCTGAAAAAGGAAGAATAGTGCCAAAGACTAGAGGTCGAGATAAAAATTTAAAAGGTAAATTAGAAGAAAAGGCTAAACACTTGAGATTTAAATATAGTACTAATATTTTGGATAACATTATTAGTAGTCAAAGGTCTCCCTCCATTAAATCTGGCCTTGGTTTTCATGAAATTGTAAAATGAGAATGTAGATATCAAGTGTATGTAAGAAATTATTAGATTAACAAAGCATACTCTAAAAGATATGGTAAATAATTAAGAAGTCAACCAAACCAACAATGAAAGAAATAAAATTTTCAAAGGAAATCATTTTCTATTTCCTCTCGACTATATAAGTATAAATCGTTTCTCTCCTATGGACAATGGTATTGAATGCTTTATATGTCATAAATTTAGACACTTTTCAGCCAATTGGAAAAGCAGATTCACAAACAGATCATCAGCTCCCAGGTACTCAGATTTCTTTAAGGGATATTGTCTTTCTTGAAAAATGAGTGATCAAAAATCTATTAATTGCAATAGGAGGAACATGAAACAAAATTATTATGATTCCTCTGCTCTTTTTTCGGGTCATGTAAGATTTTATACTTGTAACAAGTTTGGGCATGTAGCAAAATAATTGAGGAACAAGTCAATGGATCTTCACAGACAACAAGACAAGAAAACATACAAGAATATTGTTAAAAAAAACCTAATAAAGTTGGATCCACCAGCATTTCTCTTATTAAGCAAAAGGAAGAAGAACAAGTTAAGTGTGGCCTTGCTCTATGCTCATTTGAATATGAATATGAATGGTACATAGACAATGGATGCTCTCATCACATGTATGGAGATAAGGACAAGTTTGAGTCTCCCAAGAAAAACAAAGATGGTAAGGTTATTCTTGGAAACAATGCTATAGCAAAGGTTCTAGGAAAAGGTAGAGGCAAACATGATAAGTATACAAAATCAGTTGTTGCATTATTAGTTCAAGGGACAAAGCAGAATATTCTAAGTGTAGGTAAAATATATAATAAAGGACACATAATTGTGTTTAAATCAATTGAATGAAAATTTATAGAAGAAGACATTGTAAAAGTTATAACGAGAGGATTCACAAATGCAAACAAATTATATGTACTAGTAAATAAGAATTCAAGCAGAAATAAGAGGCACGGTTCCTCTTCTTTAGATTCAGAGTAAAATAAAATGGTACCACTGCAGTCCATTACTCTTAAAAATCATACTTCTAACAATGAATGCAAAATTAAATGTGAGGTACGTAACCTCATGAAGTACATATGATTATTAATAGGTCCACGGGATCAATGGTGTATGATATCAGGGGGAGCTATGTATGCATATCTAGATGATGATTCCCTCTGTTGTTTTTATATTCTTTTAACGATGTTGATAATTTTGGCGTTGCATTGCTGAAGAGTATGTGAACAAGAAAAAAAATGACATGTTCAAGGGGAGCTATGGCTATAAAAATCAGAATTTTGTATTATGTACGTGGTTCTTATGAAAGAAAGTAGTGTGTATACATTGTGTTTGATCTAAATAGTCGTGTATGCCTCCCAGTAATGAAAAATATTGTCACATATTTAGGGGGAGCTTCTCATATACTTCCAATAGTTATTATTGGCATTCTAGTTTTAATATTGAATTATTGCATATTGTTAATGATGTAGAAATTTGAATAACTGATATTTTATCCACCGAGATTCTCCTGATCACACACTATTTTAACTTCATGCACAATACAGAATTTCTTCTACCATTGATCATTAATTTCCGAAATAAAAACAATCGCATGCGCACATTAAAACCATAAACAATCACACATATGAACACAATATTTTATGGGAAAGCTTAAAGCTAAAAACCCCCAACTATTTGTATATTATATGTCATAGAGATCATGTAACAATCATCATACAAAGCTCCTCACAAGCTCTCAGTACAATCTCCAATTGCTACACACTAATCAAGCTAGATCTAGCAAAACACATGCTCCAATCTCTGCCACCTGATAGCCTGCCTCTACTGCGCAATCAATGCTGAAGAATGGCTCATAAATAACTTCGAACCACCTGGCTTGTACTATGCAATCCTCATTGGCATCTCCAATCACTGGTTGTTGCAAATCATGCAACAGTATAGTCACAACTGATAGTCACACTGCTCTTTCACCTACCTCTTCACTGGTCTCCACTGAAACTGTCCATGCACTGTAGTTAATTGATGTATTCTTTAGTTTATTAATGAGTTAATAATTAGTGAATTAATTAATAATTAATTCACACCACTCTCACTAGTGTATCAATCAGTTAGACTAGATATAACTAGCTCAACTATGTTTAGATTAGTTAAACTGAACACAACTCCATTAACTTCCTCAATCAACTCCACCAAACTCTCTCACATGAGTTCTAACTGAAGTATCCATGCAATATCTCCACTTAACCCTTAGGAATAGCGTAATTCCTTCTGTCAGCTCCTGTGCCACATCTGTGCACTTAACTGAAGTGCTCCAAGAGAATAAGATAATGTTTATAGTCCAAATATTATTAAGAGCTAATAATATTCGACATATCTATTTTTAGATGGGCAATCTAAAAATAGATTCCGCCCAATATGTATAAAAATAGAAGTCCATATATTTTTCCAACTTGACCAACCATCCAAAAATAGCATCCTGCAACTCAGAATATGATCCACATGTCTAAAAATAGACATAGTCTAAAAATAGACTTTGCGCCAAAAATAGCCTGCGGGCCCACTTAGTGAAGGCGACTTCTTTCCACTAAGCTCATCTTCTTGTTGCAATCTCAACAAATGATGCCCATATGGTGCTTAGAAATGATGATGATTCATGATAAGGTTATGAGTTGTTTCAAAATCATATATTTTTGTTGATGAAATGGTTCTTTTGATGCATTTGGTGAATGATGATATGGATATGATCAAATTTAGAATTGGCACAGGTTCAGGGTGGGCATCTATTATGCTTCTAATAGTCCATTTTTGGCATTATGGTTCCTTGAGAATTCCTTGTTGCATGATGGTTGATGATGGAAATTTCATGATTTACTCATTGTTTGTTGACATCTTTCATTGATGAGAAGATATATATGTTGATTTCATTATGTCATGGGTTATCAATGATGCTTGAATTGCATGTGGTGAAGTTATAGATGATGTTTATATGTTGCTTGAGTTGCATTCGGTAAAGTTGTTAATTGTGGATTAACCTTGATAAATCTTGAACATATGTATGCTAGTTCACTAAATATGTTGGATTGATGAAGTTGCTGAAAAATTCTATTATACTCAATAATTTATGATGTTGGAGGTACTCTTTGTTTACACATATGATTGTTACCTATGGTGTTGTGGTTCAAGAGAATGATATTATGGCTTGTGCCTCTTCCTGTAAATGAAGAGAGTGTGCTTACCTTGTTGACATAGCTTTATTGCACTATCTTATGCTTATGTTATACTTGCTTGGTGTTGCTTGGAAGCACTGGTCATTTGTTCACATGTTGATGATATTGGAGAAATTAATGCTACAATGTCTTATCTTACATAGATTATTAATGATTATGAAATTTATGTTGCTGCTATCAGATGATTATATTGCAAATTTATATGTGGGTATGGTGGTTATTAATGACTATCATAATCATGTTGCTTCATTATTGAAGTCCCTGTTTTTGGTTATAAATGTCTCTTGATGTAAAGGTGATGAAAAGACCTATGTTGTCAATCATTGTAAAATCCAGTCATGTATGGATTATTGGGATAAAGTCATGTCATGTATGTAATCCCATTATGTTGGGACATTGATGTAAAAATTGGGTCCAATATGTAAACCCAATATGTTGGGTTATTGATGTAATCATGGATCATAGAGTCATTGGTCATAGGAAAGGTCGTCTTTGTTTAGACATGTATTTCAAGCCTTGTACTTTATTTCATACCTTCAAAAGGTCCAACCTAGGCTCATGGGGAGCATGGTTAGTATGTAGAATTCATGATGCATATCAGCATATCATCATATCGGACTTACAGTATTGAGCACTACAAGGGAAGTACTTCATTCAATTGGGTTCAACCCTTTTTCCTTGATGTCAAAGGGGCAGAAAAGACTTGGTGTTTTTAAATAAGACTTGATGATTATAGGTGTATTTGTAGGTTTTTGTAGGTGGTGTCCAAACAGAGTTGGTGTTTGTAAAGAAGACTTGATGATTATAGGTGTGTTTGCAAGTGTTTGTAGCTGGTGTCCAAACACCAAAGAGGTTTCCACCAAGTCCAAATGGGGGGATTGTTGGCATTATGGCCAATGTGGTGTCCTTGATGGAAACATGTTTAATGAAATATGTACTTGATATCGACACTGTGCTAATATGATGATTCTAGAACTAAATCAGATAACAGGAATATTGGTACAGATATTACAGATGATATGGATAGAGAAATGGTAGTTCAGTTATAGATGGATGACAAAAGTGAAGTTTGAGAAAGTATACATGGTTCATGTGAAGAAGGTTTGCGTGCATACGAAATCCCTGTGAGAAAAAGTCGCTTACATAATCCGAACCATGGAAATATGGATATCGGGGGTCATTACCATGGTATTTTCCCATAGTAATCGGAGTGACACTGTTTATTTCATCCTATCAACAAATACTAAACACATTACCAACGAATTTATACAAGGTATTGGATAAGGAAAAATATATATAAGGATATGGAGATCAAAGCGTTGGGTGTGCAATAAATGGGTTCTTAACATGTGATTTAATCTGGAACAAGTGTGCACCAGGGAGCAAGGAGATGGCTCAAATATGATAGATATGAAAGTGTAGTAAAGACTAATGAATACACTTGATTTATATCTATATGCTTATAGCTAAAATTTTTATATTTGTGGTTATAATGATGTTGTGATATGAATGAATTACAATAAATTTTGTAAAATGTCAATTGTGTTTGCAGTGAAACATTTCAGATCTGTATGCAGGTTTGTTTTTGGATAGCCACATACATACACCGATCTATTTTTTTCGAGTCGTGTATATATTATGAGATATGTTTTTCAGTACGTTGATACATGTACACAAGTGTTGCACATGATAATAGCATATAGACACATGCCTTCTTAATAACAATCACTTATATATTCTGAGTCAGATCTAGTCAGGTTTTTAGTGCTCCTTAATAATGATTATTGATGAGTTATGTTATATTTGTTGTTGTATTTTAATGATGTCTTGATTTGGATGGGTTATACATGTTATGGATTGGTTGTACATTGATTTGATCTACTTGCAATAGTTGGTTGAGATTTAGTTCAGTGATTGGTTTGCTTCAATATTGTTATAGGACATTTTTTCATATATGGCCAATAGGCCTCCTAATGGGATCAATCAACATATTATTTCCCCTTGTCATCATAATTTAACAAATCCCTATGCATGCATCTTTCATTCCCCAGAGTTTCTGCCTGAAACTACATCATCTGAGCTAGGTTTAGGGCCAACGCTCCCTGTCATCTTGTTGTACATCATTCACCTACAGGTTTCTCCACTATGGCCTACGTTGATCACCTATAGGTTTCTCCCCTTTGCACCTGCATTGGTTCTAAAAATTTGGGAAAAAGAGAGAAATCTTGGAAGCTTGCTATTCTAAAAGCTTCCAAAATTTGTTACAACCATTTCCCTCATAGAAAAATTTTGGATCCTATCCTACCCTACCTTGGAGTTTCCATCCCTTATCCTTTGATCCCATCCTGCCATCAAAGGTGGATATAAAAATTTATATTGGAAATTGGATAAGAACTCCATACTTAACCCACTCCTATATATATTTACAACCTTCCATATGCAAGAGGTTATATTTTGGAGAGTGATTCTACCCTTTTTTTCTTGTGGTGAGAGGTATCATTCCATACATTTAGGATGATTGGAGGTGCACATTGTGTCAAGGAAAGGACAAGACAACTTGGAGGATATATTCTACAATATCAACACCTATTTATTGTTGTAATGTTATTCCATTTATATTAATGCAAATATTTCTTTGTTTTGCTATATGTGATGTTGTTATTTCATATATTTCAATACCATGTTGATCTATTGAATAGAGTACGTAGATGATACTGCATAGATCTTGTAGTTTCTTGGCTTGTGTTATCTAACTATGCAGGTTCTAATTTTGACAATTGGAGCATTCAAGCTAAATAAGGAGCGAATTGGGTTCCTTATCTCTTTGTTCTAGGTTAGCCACTAGACCTAGGGGAGATAATTTTTTCTGCAATCATAAATCCTGCATAACAAATTGGTGACTCCGCTGGGGAAAGGTGTATTCCCTTGGTAGTTTTTCTTGTCCATTGTGTTTTAATACCTCTTTGATAGACCTTTGCTTCTTTGATCAGTCAATAGCATACCTATGAAACCATTTCCTTAAGTCCCATTTACAATTTTTGTGTCAGAATCCTTCATTCCTGGACCAACGCTCCCCCAATGTCTCTAATAGAGCGTTTCACCTCACCTAGGCCCACTCTATAGTAGTGTTGAAAAGAACTAGCTCCTCTTCTAAACCAACGTTGGACCCTATTTTGCACAAAATTTTCCCTTGTTTTTAAGTGTCTCTTTGATCAGCCTACTTCCACCTGACCTTCCCTGAGACTAGAGTGCCTTGTGGTCTCTCTAAAGCCTTCATTTGGTTTGAATTTGTGTTTGATTGCCTTTGGTAAGAAAAGGTTTTTATTTTTCTTTGTTCTTATCATTAGGTCGCTTGAAAAATTATTTTGTTTGGTCATTGATTGCTTGGATGAATTGTTGTTCTAGTCCTCATTCTAAAAAAGTGCATTTGAATCAGTGATTAAACTTTTTCATCTTAGTTTTCCTCATTTAAAAAATTAAATGCGTTGAAAAGAAAAATGTTGCATTGGTATTTAGGTTTTTGTATGTGCATTGATGTAGGAACAATTACATTGAAAGGGAAATTGCATATTTCATATTATTTGTTGCATGTTGTATGTTTCATAATGGTTCTTTCTTCCCTTAGGTAGATTTTCATAGAAAGAGAAAGATTTCCATTTTCTCATGCTAGATTTTCATTTTAGGATATTCAGGTGATATCTGTGGTGAGCCCAAAACTGAAAATTAATAAAACATAAATAGTAAAATTTATTGAATCAACCTAAGGAAAATTTGTAACATTAACGCAAACACTTAGAGGTCTAAGCTAGAGATGTGTTCCAACATCATTAAACGTAGGAGTTGTCGGTGTTTACCAACATTGCATCCAGTGGGTGATATCTCGTTCCACATATGTGAGTGTATAGGATCATTCTCCACGTACCTTTGGGTATATTGGATGGTGCTCCACACATGTAAAGTATAAAGGAACACTCTCATCGAACAGTTACGTATTAGACAACAACGAATTTCACTGTAATGTTCCTACTTAGCCTTAGCTAAGAGGAAACATTCAATTTTGATTTAATTTATGTTTTATGAATAAATGAATAAAGGAGGACATGTAAAACTCCTAAAAAGTCTGAATAAATCAATGCCCATGTGAATAAAGACAAATCAGGGCTATGTAAATAATCACTTGCAGGTGTGAAAGAGATTTGAGCCAAAGATTGGGTCCACCTTGACCAAATCAACTACGTTGTCTAGGTTCATTGCATCTCCAAAAGGGACTGCGCAATTCTAGAAGGGAGCCTCTAATGTGAAGAGGGCTAACTCATCAAAGTGGTTTAGGGTTTGCAAGAGCTTTCTCATGTTATAAAAAGGAGCAGAAGGCACATGAAGAGGTTGTTGATAGATCATATTTCTGAAGTATTTGTCTGCTTAGAAAAATACCATTCTCTGCTATTTAGTGGAGGATTGTGATTGGAATTCCTATTTATGGGTTTCATCTCTTCCCTTGAGGATCATTGGAGGAGTTATTTACTGAAGTGAGCCTTTATCTGGTTTGAGACCAAGCTCCATTTTCATGAGCAGCGCTGGCCCATTGAAGGTTTTGCAGCTGCTATCATTTTCAGCAAGTGGTGTTCTATATCTGCTTAGATCTAGCTTGTTTTGAGAGGCTTTTTCTGTTGGAGTGTGTTCTTCAGCCTCCAAAGAGAGATTCTATCCATATTTTGTATCTGATCTGAAATTTCATTCAATTTTATTCATTATCCTTCACCCTCAGCGCAGTTTCTGCTCTATACTGCGTTATTTTTGTAAGAGGGTTTCTTGTTTCAGTTTGCTATCAGATTGGAGGAAGATCTCTTGGTGTTAGGCTTGCCTTCCATTGGCGATCTGTGGATTGGGTTGCTGATCCATGTCTCTATAGATGTGATCTTTTCAGTAATAAATTTATCTTTAGAAATTTCTGGGTTTTCTGCAGCACTACAATTTGTAATTCAGATCTACAGCTTATTATGCAATATTTTGATGTAATTCAAATTGGATCTTGTTCTTAAAGTCATATAGTTTCCAAATATGTATTAGATCTGATTTTTTATCCAATCATATGTTAGAGATATGAAATTTAATGTACAACAGCTGAACCATCTGAAAAATAATGCTGTCTATGTATTTCTGCAGTTTATTTCTAGTTGCATCTCTAATTTCTGAAGGGATTTTTCCCTAGTTCTTTTTGTAATTTGCTGTAGAGGAAATAAAATCAAATATAAATCTGACTTACTGTTATAAATATGAATTATTAGATCCTTGGCTATCCTCCTTTGAGTTTCAGTCAAAACTGCGCAATTCTAGTTTCTGGGTTTTCATGTTGCAACAACCCTTCTCTTTGGCTGATTTCTAGCTAGTCTTGACTGTGGGAGATCTGTTTAATGTGCTTAAAATTATTTTCTTCTGATGAAATTACATATATAAGTCACATACAACATAAATTAGGGGATCCCAGCCCTGATCTACGTTATTCTTTCTCATATTTACATATACAACGTTTTTCTTGAAGACCTTGTTGAGATTCCTGAAAAGGGGTTATTCCAAGTTCTATAGACAGAGTCTACAGTTGGTCAGGTAGCCTCTAGATATCACCCTTTCTTTGAAGGATGGCATATCTAGTAAATTCCTCTATATTCCATCTCTGAAATGTAATCTTGAGAATCCTGAAAAAGGATCATTACAGTGGTATTGGAGCTCCACTCTTGGCACAACCTGTGCTAGCATTGGAGCCTCAGTCATGCTGCATTCCGAAGATGAAGATCCTCTTTCTGATAGGGAGAGGAGGTACCATAATAGAAGTCATAGAAAGTATGACTATACTATTGTTGACCTTAACAAGGGTCAAGACAAGGGGAAAGCCCTTGAATTGGTAAATGATAAAGATAAAGAGGCAAAGGAGTTTGCAAAAACTCTCTTGGAAGTTATGCAAGATCTATCCAAGGAGATAAAGGAGACGAGGATAGATAGAATGAGGGAGTCCCTTGGGAGATTTCATCGAGGAGAAAGTTTTGATATGTCTCAGTTTGGGACTGGCTAATCGGTGAGCTTGCCACAAGTTCCACAGACCTCACAACGCTCTACAATGCCTACCTTCTTGGCTGTAGAGAATGAAGGGCTGCAAGAGCCAACCTCTTTGGAAGGGTACTTTGTAGAATATGACTCACAAATTCAAAGGTTCAAGGATAAATTGAGCTTTCAATACTTCTGCCATCTTAAGGACTGGAGGAGGCCATGGCAGCAGTACAGAGATGGAGGTTTCCTTCATGGGAGACACCACACTATGGGCAGGTTCTTCTTGCCTAAGTTCGATGGATCACCCTCTTGTTCTGCCAAAGCATGGGTGGAGAAGTTGGACATCTATTTCCAGTTGAATAAAGTGCCTGAAGTAGAAGCCATCAAAATTTCTGCGCTGCATTTTGAGGGAGAAGCCCACAACTGGTGGTTTCATGGAATTTCTACATTGGGGCACAAAAATGTGTCCACTTATGCTGAGTTCACTAGGAGACTAGTGGAGAGATTTGATCGGAAGGATCCAGAGGCCCCTTTCATAAGCTTGGCAAAGCTTAAACAGACAGGAGATGCTGAGGCCTATATCTCTGAATTCCTGAGGTTTTCTGTAATGGTTCCTGATATTTCAGTAGCAAGGAGAGTCTACATGTTCATTGATGGCCTGGAAGAACCTTTGCATGGGTTGGTTAAGTCTACCAAGCCCATTACTCTGCATGATTCCATTGAAAGAACTAGATATCTCCAAGATGCCTTGCCAAGGGCAAAGGCAACCTTCCCAAGCAAAGCCACTCACTCTTCCAAGGGGAAGGAAGGGAAAGCTGCTCCACCCAAGGAGAGCTCACTGAAGAAGCCTCTTGACAATTATCTCCAGAGGGAGTTGAGGAAAAATAAATTATGTTTCACTTATCAAGATCCATGGGTACCGGGACATAGGTGTGCTACTGGAAGAGCACACTATATTGAAGTCTTCTCTGATTGTGAGGAGGAAGAAGGAAACGATGGACCTGGGAGAGGTCACAGCGCTGGTGATGATGAGGAGGAGGACCCATCATCATCCAGAGAAGAATAAGGAGCATTTTCTCCAGCCAGTGGGACTCTTGCTTCTTTGAGAGGAGTGCCCAAGTATTTGACTCTTAGAGTGCAAGGTTCAGTTATGAACCAAAGAGTGTCTATTCTGATCGACAGTGGGGCAAACCACAACTTTATTGATGCTCACCTTGTGTAGAGGAGAGGGATCCCTACTGATACTTTTGATGGGTTCTTTATTTTGGTTCTGGGAGATAGAAATATGCAGTGCATGCAGTATGTTCCATCACTTTCTGTGACTATGGGAACCTACACTTTGGAGGACCAATTCTTTGTAGTGGACATACCAGACACCAACATCATCTTGGGTGTCCAATGTTTGATTACTTTGGGAAAATTCACCACTGATTGGAAGGCCTTGCAGATGGAATGGGTGGATTTGAAGAGTGGGAAACAACAAATCATTCAAGGCATGCACACCTACCCTTCACTTGATGTTTCCACCCACACAACAAAGATGGAATTGTGCAGTGGGGGCAGGGACCTCAAAATTAATTCTCTCATGTTTATGAGAATGTTGCAAGGAACATTTATACGTCATGGAAAGCCACTTGGGGTGCCATCATATTCTGTGGGGGAAGCCTCACCAAGTGTTGAAACAATGGAAGAGAGAGTCACAACGCTGTGGGAGGAAGCAAGGGGGAGGATCAGCCTTCCCACAAACAATTTTGGCATGCATAGTGCCAAAGAAACAAGCAGCAACAAGGCAAGCACCACCATAGATGCATCAACAACACTGTCTTTGTTGAGAAGTGTAGATCCATATTGGAGGTCTCAACTCCTTGTGGATTACTCCAAAGATCTGCACACCGGGATGATATTAGATGGCATGAAGCAAGGAGGAGGCTATTTGGTCCATGAAGAGGTCATCTATCATCTTGGTAAAGTATTCTTGTCTCAAGCCTCCAAGATTAAGCAAGAAATACTACAAAGAGCACACAAAGATTTCCTCTCCAGCTAAATGCAATCAACAGAAATCTACTCCCTAATCTTGAAGATTTTTTATTGGGAGGGTATGGAGGAAGAACTAAATTAGCACTATGATTGGGAGGGACTATATCAGCACTTACAAGAGTGAAATAGTTATGAGGATATGGGGCAGCCAAGGGATCCTATGCAAGAGACATTTCAACCATCTCTTCCTTCTCTTAAAAGAGGAGAAAAGCCCATGCCTAACTCTATGTGTGTGGGAGACATGAATGGTAAAGAATCTGATCTTATGGAGTATGTTTATTTTTCTGATTTGTCACATTCTCTTACCATATGTATGCAGGCCATGGCTCCTATAAGGAGTGATATTACATGTAGATCTCATGGAATTGATGAGGCCAATAAAATTTCCAAACCTGGCCACTCCCTTGAGGTGCAAAGGAAGATTATCTATCTTGATGGGTGCTTCCCAAAGGCACCTAATGAGGGCTTCACTTTCAGCCATGTCAAAGTGACCCATGTAGCAAAGATGTGGTGGGGGTACCACCTATCACACTCAGATCTACTCAAAACAAGGAGTGCACTGCGCTGGTACCTTATGTGGGATTGTGACCCACCTCCTCAAGTGAAAATTTCAGTTTGCCTATATGTGATTTTGCTTCCATACATAGATGACATTTTGGTATTTTTTATGGGTTTGTATGGAAAAAAATTAGGCAGTGTGTATGTACCACATGGGATGGAAATTTATCCTGTACTTGATGATACATGTTTTAGATGTGACATTGCTTCACCCATGTATATTTTTGTTGAGTTTTACACTCCTGAAGGGGTAGACTATGCCCCTATCATGTTAGCATTGGAGGAGCAGTTTTTGATGTATTGGCTTGGTGAGCACTTAATCCATGATGAAAACTTGATTCTTGATGGTGCCATCAATGGAGAAGGAGAAGAACTACAGCTCTTAGCTTGTCAGTTGCTTGAGGACAATCAACATTTTGGAGGGGAGGACTGTAATGTTCCTACTTAGCCTTAGCTAAGAGGAAACATTCAATTTTGATTTAATTTATGTTTTATGAATAAATGAATAAAGGAGGACATGTAAAACTCCTAAAAATTCTGAATAAAGCAATGCTCACGTGAACAAAGACAAATCAGGGCTATGTAAATAATCACTTGCAGGTGTGAAAGAGGTTTGAGCCAAAGATTGGGTCCACCTTGACCAAATCAACTGTGCTGTCTAGGTTCATTTCATCTCCAAAAGGGATTGCACAGTTCTAGAAGGGAGCCTATAATGTGAAGAGGGTTAACTCATCAAAGTGGTTTATGGTTTGCAAGAACTTTCTCATGTTATAAAAAGGAGGAGAAGGCACATGAAGAGGTTGTTGATAGATCATATTTCTGAAGTATTTGTCTTCTTAGACAAATACCATTCTCTGATGTTTAGTGGAGGATTGTGATTGGAATTCCTGTTTAGGGGTTTCATATCTTCTATTGAGGATCATTGGAGTTATTTTCTGAAGTGAGCCACTATCTGGTTTGAGACCAAGCTCCATTTTCATGAGCAGCGCTGGCCCATTGAGGGTTTTTCAGCTGCTGTCATTTGTAGCAAGTGGTGTTCTAGATATGCTTAGATCTAGCTTTTTTTGAGAGGATTTTTATGTTGGAGTGTGTTCTTCAACCTCAAAAGAGAGATTCTATCCATATTTTGTATCTTATCTGCAATTTTATTCAAGTTTATTCAGTCTCCTTCACCCTCAGCGCAGTTTCTACTCTATACTGCGTTATTTTTGTAAGAGGGTTTCTTGTTTCAGTTTGCTATCATATTGGAGGAATATCTCTTGGTGTTAGGCTTGCATTCCCTTGGTGATCCATGGATTGGGTTTCTGATCCATGTCTCTATAGATCTGATCTTTTCAGTAATAAATTTATCGTAATCAGAAATCGGATTATCCACGGTATCATAGAAGACTTGTCTTCTATGATACCGTGGATAATCCGATTTTTGATTACAATAACTATAACCACGGAAGTTTAAAAACCAAAATAAATTTATCTTCAGAAATTTCTGGGTTTTCTGCAGCATTGCAATTTGTAATTCAGATCTACAGCTTATTATGCAATATTTTGATGTAATTCCAATTGGATCTTGTTCTTAAAGTCATATAGTTTCCAGAACTGTATTATATCTGATGTTTTATCCATACATATGTCAGAGATCTGAAATTTAATTTACAGCAGCTGAACCATTTGAAAAATAACGATGTCTATGTATTTCTGCAGTTTATTTCTAGTTGCAGCTCTAATTTCTGAAGGGATTTTGCCCTAGTTCTTTTTGTAATCTGCTGTAGAGGCAATAAGCTCAAATATAAATCTTATTTACTGTTATAACTCTGAAGTATCAAATCCTTGGCTATCCTCCTCTGAGTTTCATTCAAAACTGTGCAATTCTAGTTGCTGGGTTTTCATGTTGCAACAACCCTTCTCTTTGGCCGATTTCAAGCTAGTCTTGACTGTGGGAGATTTTTTTAATGTGCTTTAACTTATTTATTTCTAATGAAATTCCACATATAAGTCACATACAACATAAATGAGGGGATCCTAGCCCTGATCTGCGCTATTCTTGCTCATATTTACTTATACAACGTCCTTCTTGAAGACCTTGTTGAGATTCCTGAAAAGGGGTTATTCTAAGTTCTATAGACAGAGTCTACAGTTGGCCAGGTAGCCTCTGGATCTCACCCTTTCTTTGAAGGGTGGAATATCCAGTAAATGCCTCTGTAGTCCATCTCTGAAATAGAATCTTGAGAATCCTGAAAAAGGATCATTACATTCACTCCCACATACCGTCGCGTATATTTTGGGAGTCCCATATAGGTTTCTATCCATCCACAGGTAACCAATTATGTCGCCCTGTATACCATGATACACTGAACACAACATTCAGGGAGATTGGATTTCATACGTTAAGTCTTGGGTTCCCCAAGGTGTATATTGCATTTCACGGTTGCTTGGTAATCCTTTGTACCTAGATTACCCTCTTTTTTATTTATTTATGTTTGTGTTAATAAAATTTATCATCCAACGTAGAAGAAAAAAATCCCCCACCCCATCGTTCACGTAGAATTTAAAATATGTAGAAAATACACATATATTCAACTGATCTTGTAATATGCTAAAACAAAATACTTGAATCTATTCTACAAATTTTAGAAACCAATTACGAACGCACAATCAAAAGAACAAGAAAGAGAAATAATTTCAATCACACAACACAAAGATGTATATGGGGAAAGAATTAGCTAAAAACCCTGCTATTTGTATATTTCATTAAGTCAATAATATGAAACAATACAATGCTTCTCTCAGGCTTGAGAGCTCTCTACACTATCTCTTACTGTCTCACATTGATCCTGGAAAGTTTGGTCCAACACTTAATCAAAAACTTTCACCTGACTGACCAACCTGGCTTACACATTCCTGAGGGAATTGAGCCCCTATTAAATATGAAATTCCCACTAATTTATTATGCAAAACATCCAAGGAATCTTGATGACCTCATGCATGACATGTATAATTTTCTAATTATACAATTGATAGTATAATTCCCTTTAAATTCAATATCAACTGGGTCACTCTAAGAACTAACATACAACAACTATTTATAGTAAATTATCATTTATATGATTGATCACTGCATGTGAATTAAATCAGATTTAATTCACTAGACCTCTCACGAGCTCATACATCAGTTATAACTAGTTAAACTTATTTAAACTCAAATACACTAAGTTAACTAATTACAACTCAAAATAAACTCAACTAGGGCTCCTAAAAAGTAGGAGACACCCAACATGCCTCTATTTTGACCCTAAAATTGAATTGAATTAGATAACTAAGTCTTCTTGACTTGGTTAACTCGTACGAGCTATCATATGATGTGGAATTACAATTTACTTCTAATTTAATTAAGGGAAAATTAAACTAGAATCCATTTTGATGCCATTTTAAAAATTTCTTATTGCCAATTTCAACACTCCCTTTCAACAAGAAAGGAATTAGACTCTATCTCAATATGGTACCTTTGGAATGTTCTACATGCAAAAAGTCTCTCTAGTGTTTTTTTTACTCCAACTTCTAAAACTGAAAAGCATCCAAATTGAATCAGTATGATGCATCTTTCACTAGAGTCTCTGACTGCTACTAGATACTAAACTGTCAACTGAAAACTCTGCGCTCATGTTGACTCTACATCTGTGCCATCTGCGTTGCTTCCATCTCTTCTTTGCGCTCCAGTATTTGACTACTGGTAGTCTCTGCATATGTCACTTTGACATCTGACTGCATTAACCGCTACTGATCCATCCTGCTAATGTGTACTATGGGATCCCATAGCAAGGTAATAATCCATGAGACAAAAAATATCAATGGACCCTGGAAAATTTTTTTCACTCTTAGGACTATTGCTTCACATCACCCCACCTCTCACCTAGACTTATGGTTGCATGTGCTCCCTCTACCCAGTTGGCTCGAAATTCCCCCCTACTCACTCTAAGGAAAAGACCCTCTAGGGGATGTTTTTGAGGAACCCCTTATAAAAATAACCCAAACATCCGTTTGTAGCGGAGGTGTTATTAGAGGAGGTTGGCAGGTGGAGGTTTTTGCGGATGTTTTTTTATGGTGTGTTTCTCATCCTAAACCACACCGGTGCGTTTCACTAGAGAAAGCACCAGTTCGTACAAACATTGGCACACCGGGACACCGTGTGCTCGGTACAAACCCGCTAGGTGCTTCTCATTACTGTAGCGCACCGGTGCTCTACAAATATTCAACACCGATGCATCCTAAAACCCCGTGCCAAAATTGAAATAGTCCGGTGCTCCTATAAAAATCGCCACCAGAACAGGGTTAATTAAAAAAAATATTATGGCCAAAAATCTGCATTTTTCACTTTTCAGTGCTCTAGAGCTCTCAAGCACTGGTGCAAATTTACCTTGTGTGAGGCGCCCTTCCATCGTTGCTCCCATTGCATGCACTGTTACTATCCATTGCCCACCATCTCCATTTCGAATTTTGCAAAACTGTGGGCAAATTTAGTTTTGCAAATTATACAGCCAATATGCCTCCTCGATGGCCAAATGTATAGGTATTTCACTTGTTTTTCCATAATTAAACCTTTTAGAGGATTGATTTTCTAAAATAACTTAAAATTCACCTTATTTTAAAAAAAATTACCGCGCGGTGCGCTCGAGCCGTTCAGTTTGCAATGGTATGTGGTGCTGCCTGTAAATTTACAGGCTGCACCATTAACTATGTCGAATTGTGGGAATGCAGTGCGTTGACAGAAATATCTTCCCCAGGGCGGGTATTTTTTTCAGCACACCACCCTCCCAAACTGGACATAGTCAACGGTGCGGTCATGTAAATGACCCCACCGTTGACTATGTAGTGATGTCAAGAGGGCGGTGCGCTTCCTAAACTATACGCCCCGAGGGACATAGTTTGGTCAGCGCACCGCCCTCCCGAAACTCATATATAGTCAATGGTGCGGTCTGTTATACCACCACATTGTTGACCTTGTAACAATGCTAGGAGGGCAGTGTGCTGAAAATTTTCAAGTGCACCGCCTTTGGCGCGCGAAAAAAAAGACACACCGTTACTGGTGCATACCTATTTTTGTGGCGCACCGACTATTTTTTTTTTCTTCAAATATATATATATATATATCACTACTACATTTGGCGGAAATTCCGACACCTGTTTCCGACGCTTTTGACCAAATGTCAGAAATTTTCCACAAATTTTTCCATCCCGCCCGAAACCGTCGCTATACCGACGTCTATAGAAAAGTGTCGCAATACCGACACTTAAACAAGTGTCGCAATTGCGACGTTTAAAGGAAGACGTCGCAATTGCGACACCATGGCCCAAAGCGTCGCTATTGAGACGACTCTAAACGTCGCAACTGCGACACAATATCTAGGTGTCGCCATTGCGACGTTTGGAGGCACCGTCCTAATAGCGACGCCTTTTCCGCCGTCGGTATAGCGACAATTATTTTCGCGCTACATAAAAATACCAAACTTATATGGGCGCTACATAAAAATTCGAAACTTAATTTTATTGTTTCGTATTTGTCGCAATAGCTACATTAACGTTTGATATCACGTGCGCATTCGCGCTCTGCTCTTTCTGAACAACATTTGCCCTCAGCATTCGCGCTCAGCTCTTGCAGAACAACATTTTCCCTCAACATTCGCCCTCAACGTTCGCCCTCAGCTCTTGCAGAACAGCATTCGCCCTTAGCTCTTGCAAAATGGTAAGTTCTTACTGCAGGCCCTTCCTCCTATAGTAGGGTTGACTCTATTTGGGTTTTTTTGGTCAATTCCATTAGATTGTGTTTGGCTGTAGGGTTCTCTCTAGATGTCAAGAATCAAGATTCAATACCCTCTATTATCTTCATCACCCAATACAAGATTTAAATTTTTCCCAAAGAAACGCTTATTAATTTGGCAGCCATTATTTCTCCCTGCTTTAAAAACCCTACATTTAAATGAAAACAAGCATTGCATTTCAACAACAAAAATCTAAGGGTGTGCCAACATCCTCTGCATAGATGATGAGCCACCAAATTATAGAGGTAATATTACCGTTTTCTTTAAATTTATTCTAACATGTTCTTTAATTTTTTTTATTAAACTATTTAGTGAAATTGTCTAAATATTGTTGTGTACTTATATATATTTTGCAGACATTGGGTCATTTGATGGCGATGAGATGCCACTGCCACCGAATGATCCAGGTGTAGATCCTAATGACGATCAGGAGATGGAAGATGTCGAGGATCAAGCCGGTGCAGACAAACCTGGTCCTCATGTTGCATAGGTATTAGCTGGTGTGAGGCATAGGCCTGACACTAGATTTAGGATGGAGTTGGGCGACCAAGTCTATGGACTTCTTGTGGAGGGGGGAGTCAAGCCAACCACTATGAGAGATATACAGGCCGATGCTATGCTGATAGAGATGTGGAGAGGCATGCCACGTGACATGTTGACCTTGATGCAGCATGTCGTAGGAGCTACCAGCTTAGTGACACGGTTGAGGAGGGCCCTTCGACGTAGGCGTGGTTGAGACGCAGTACGTCGATAGTCAAGCAGTGACACATAATCTGATGATCACGATAAGGGGAGTGATCATCGTTCACCTCGCGTCATAGATGAGAAGCCTGCAGCATTGACCAACAATCATGATGATCATGAGCAGGTTGGACCATCCATGTCGAGTCATCCTTCTTAGCCTACAACATCCAACATTCATGATCATGAGCAAGCTAGACCATCCACATCGATTCATCATGATCAACAACCTCCAACATCCAACAATACTCATGATCATTAGCAGGTCGGACCATGCATGTCGAGTCATCATGAGCAGTCGGCAGTTGATCTTGATCAACATCAGACACCACCAGATCATCAGGCACGTGATAGTCAACATCTATCTAGGTTTGTCGGGGCTACACGATTGATTGAGCAGGCCTTGACTAGTACTATTATTGATGATGTACCACCAGTTGATATTTGACATTTATATTACAGTTGTACTTAATTTACATGTTGGTGATCATCATGATGTGTATATTATTAGGTCATTTTAGATATGTTCATTTAATGTGCAGCTTGCAGATAGATGTGTATGTGATAGAAATTATTTTACATGAGATGTATATTTGATGTTTGTGTTGTGATGATGTTATACAATTCTTGTGTTTTGTTAGATGATCATGATCACGATGATTAGATGATGTTAGTGAATTTGAATGTGTTTTTTAGTCGAATATGATGTTTGTATGATGGTTATCATGATCGTGATGTTTATTTTTAATATTAAATCATGATATTTATTAAATATTATGTCATGATAAACATTATTTTCACATAAGTTCGCATATTTTTTCATTTTGGTCTGATTTTGCAAAAGTCTAATTTTGCAAAGGATTTTTTTAGGTTTAAGGAATTTTTGGCATAACATTCAAAGGACATTTCTTGGAGGTATGTGATACATTTTTTGAATATTTTTTGGGCTTCATTTTTTTTGAAGGTACTTTGGTTTTAGAGGTTTTGGGCTTAATTTTCATTGGTTTTTTTTTTTTAAAGGTATTTTGATTTTAGAAGTTTTGGGCTTAATTTTCATTGCTTTTTTTTTAAGGTATTTTGTTTTTAGAAGTTTTGGGCTTAATTTTCATTGTTTTTAGAGGTTTTGGGCTTAATTTTCAAATGCCATTTTTTTGGATGTATTTTGTTTTTAGAGGCTTTCTGGGCTTAATTTCCAAAAGACATTTTTGGACTTAATTTCAAAAGGACTCTTTTTAGGCTTAATATTCAAAGGGCATTTTTTGGAGGTATTTTTTAAAGTGATATTTTTTTAGAGGCTTTTTGGAGGTATTTTTTAAAGTTGCATTTTTTAAGAAGTTGGACTTAATTTTCAATGGACATCTTTTGGAGGTATTTTTTGAAGTGACATTTTTTTAGAGTACGTGTTTTGGGTTGAAGTAAATCTTTTATAATAATTTTTTAAAATGAGTTTTTGTCTAACTTTTTAAATGAATTTTTTTTGCAGGACTTGGAAGGAAATATTTTGAGCTTCGTTTCATTTTTATAAGACATTTTTTTCTCAGATTTTTTAAAGTAAGTGTTTTGGATTGAATTATGTATTTTTTTTTAAATTTTTAAAATGAATTTTTTTAAAATTAAATCTTTTGTGATGTTTTTTTAATTGAGTTTTTGTCTAAATTTTTTAAGGAAATTTTTTGAACTTCATACTCTATTATCATGGGAAATCGAAGGAATTGCACGAGAAAATATGATCGAACAAGAGACCCCGAGGAAATTAGAGAAGAGGGGAGAGAATCTCACAAAATAAATAGAGAAGCACTCTCAAATATTGAAAGGGAAAATCAACCTTAATGTAATATTCCCAATTGGGGAAATAAGAAATATTTGAAAAAAAAATGGTTATGCGGCATCAAATAATTTCATAACAGATGTTCAATAACAAATCCTTCAACTGATACAACAAAAACAACCTTATACAATGTTTTAGAGGCAAAAAGGTGGGGGAAATTGATGATTTTGGCGCTAAAATGTGTATATTCAGATATCTGGGTGAAAATAAGGGTGCAAAGTAGTTGGATCTGATAGATTAGTTCAAGAGGGACCTATGATCCTAATTTCAACTTTAAAAAATGATTCTATCTTAGTTACACAACTCCTCCTTTCCAGACTAGGCTTTAAAACCCTGATTTCCCAAGACTTAGAGTATGCAGAATTTTCTGAAGCATAGAGAGCGTATTTTCTGAAAGGGTTTTCACAAAAAATGAAGTAAGAGGTCTGATATACAACTGATATCAATCACACAAAATAAATGGAAGTATAAAAACTTATACAGTAGAAACAAGACTCCCAGCAACATTTCCAGCAAAATGCATGAAATAAGAAATACTACAGAAAATAATGTAGATGTTGCAACTCTATATTAATATTGACTAAATAAATCATATAATGGATAAATAATATAGAAATAGGGCCAAAGGCCTCTAAAAAAAAACTCCTGGAGGGAAATAAGCACCTCCTCTTCAAGAAATAATACAAAGTCAAGGATGCAACACTGCTGTTGCTGCCTTTGCATGGAGGACGCATTTTCTGATGATGAATGTGCTGTAGCTGAATGTAGATGAATGTCCTCAAGCCAAATACAGAAATGAAGCTCAAATCCTTCTATCTTGATCCCTTAAGCAAGCTGATCCAAAGAGAAAATGGAATTCCCGAACGGGAATTCTTTGCACTAAGCAGTGCAGCAACTCCGGCTAAACAGCTGAAATATGCAAATGGTCTCTAGACCAAAATATCTGAATACATGAGTAAATTCCCTTTGATGCTATGCCCTCCTTTTATTTTTGGTGAGTCTCCTCACCTTGGGTCCCACCTCTTAGGGTTTCCATCTTCATTTGAATCTCTTCCCTCCAAAATTGTGTTTTCTTCTTAGGCAAGCTACTCCTCCTTAGGCTGCGCTGGTTGACTTGGTCAACTTGACCTTTTCCTCATACAATTGGCCATTTTCACATTAAGAGGTGTAAAATAGGCTGCTCAAAGGTTGCCTTTTACATAGGAAGGGTTTTATTCATGTTAAGAGGTCTCCTCTTTCATTTTATTCATCCATTATACAATATGAGAAAAATTTAATGTTCCAATTTATTCATGAAAATTTTGGAACATTACAGTCCTCCCCTTTCAAATGTTGCTTGTCCTCAAGCAACTGCAAGGATAGAACTGAGTGAATCTCCTTACCTCCTCCGGTAGCATCAACATATGATAGAAACGTCCAAAGAATATGATGTTATCTCATCCATGAAACTCCATAGTGCCTTTCCCAAGCATATAGACTAGAATTTGGTGAAACACCCCAAATAACTAAGATAATGAGAAGGAAAGTGCTCAAGGAGACAACCATGTGTGGTTTAGAGGTCTTCTCAGGGCATGGAGTGCAAGATGCATGGGAAATATTATTCCCCAAAGTGAAACCTCCACCCCCAAGCTATCATCCTTATAAAATGAGTCACCCTCCAGCATGGTAACTCATGAAGAATCCCCTCCACCTTTGGCTCCTGAAGTTTAGGTGGGCTAAATTACTGATCATGATAGGCAAGAAGGCATATCCCATGATGTCCCCCTCCCCACTCAAGACAAGTGATGAGGATATACTGATATTGGGCTGCAATATGAGTGCCCTCCAATGGTAAGAAAGAAGCTAGACCTCCAAAGGTCTCTCTCCCAGTGCTGTGAATCAAGCTAGCCCAATCCATCACACAAATAATGGATAAGAAATAATTGCCATATGACACCCTATCCATCTCATGTTCCTCCTCATTAAGTAGAAAATATGTTGCTGTAGAGGCCATGTCTCCTTCCATGTTCCTTTTAGAACATGCACTGCAGAAAATATGGGAGTCCTATCCCAACAAAGACACATACTCCTTATGTGTCTCTCCTCTAATCATGCTCTTTATAAAGATAATGATAATATCAGTAAGAAAACACATGATTAGCAACAAACTGAAAGAAGTACTGAAGGTTTGATGTTGTGCAGTAAGGTACCAACAGTCCTCCAATTAGTCACAACACAGTTCCCCAAACTGCTGCTTGAATAAGTGATCTGGAAAGCTGTCTTTGAGTACATGTAAAGTAATGCATGCTCTTATTTCTGATAATGTATAGGAGGTGGCTGAATATATAAGCTGAACATGCATGGAAATAAACACTTGCCTAAGGCCATATGAGAGATGGGTGCCTCCATCACATAGTCTGGCCCAATAATGCTAATGGAGCTTAATGAATAGGTTGCCCTCTTGTGGAGCCAAGCACTGCATAGAAATGGAGAGAAGATGCAAATATTGTGTTAGGTAATCAACACATGCAAAAACAAAATTCTCACCTTCATATTGTCCCTTAGGTGCCTCCAAAGTGGAGAGGTCAAATGGACACTCCATCAACAAATCCATGCCATGAAGTAACAGCGTTGTTGACTCATGCAAGCAAGCCCCAGCCAAAATATAGCTCCATCCTTGGACATGTAGTTTTTCAAAGGTATTCTCCATAATGCTGCCATATATGAGGGGTCTCCTCCAAGATGAAAACACCTCTTGCACCATGATAGTGCCATACTTCACCCTTACAACACTATGCCAAATGGGAGAGAAATTTTGCCCTTGCTCTCTCCCAATCCTCCAAAGCAACAAAGATCTTTGTTGCCTCATCGTACCTCCATCATACACATTATGTAGTGAAAACATAATGATCATGCCATCATAATGTATCCACACTCCTTGCTGCCCCATGATGAAAGTACCCTGCCAAGTTTCTTCCTCCCTCATACCCTTGGAAATAGGATATGTCTCATGATGGCCAAACTCTCTCCTGAATAGCCAGCGCAACTTTGCTTCTTGCTGCCTTGTGTCGTAGATCTGCAAGTGGCTCATAAGCCTCTTGCTCTCCATCCCTCTTCCCTCATCCAAGTTTGGTTGCCCTTGATTATCCTCTCCCTTGGCATTTTCCTAATGAAGACCACCAATCTCCCCAAGAAAGTATTCCTTCTTACACCTCATGGGGGGTTGAGATGTAACCCATTGGAGGTTTCTCAAAAGAGACCTCTCACCAATTAACCCCTTGAATCCAACAGAACCCAAGAGTGCTAGAAACAAAACATCAGTAGGGGATGGCACCTCCTGCATGATTCTCCCCAAATCCTTGCACCATAACTCCTCATGCTGCATGAAACTCAATAAGGGTGGAAAGGAATGAGTGCTAATCCCTTCTTAGATCAAACCCATATTTCACAGCACTGTATAAGCTTGCCTCTCCTCATTAGCAAGGCATTTAAATCCTGGGCCATGTGAAGACAAATTTCCAAAGCCTTTCATGAAATCTTCTGAAGTGTTATAGCATGGAAATTTTTGCATACCTTTGGAAATCCTTGAGACATATTGTAGGGCTACAAGAGTCTCTTTCTGTAATGCGTTGGCTGGTCCAACTGCTGATATGGTTGGCTGGTCCAACTGCTGATATGGTTGGCTGCCCCTTTGTGAACATGACAACACTGGTAGAAGCCTCCTCTAGTGGGGAAGAGAGCTCCTCCTCCTCTGGCCATATACCCACTTCTTCTTGTGGCCCTTCATTCTTTGCACTCCCTCCCTGAGAACTGGAAATGCACCCATATTCTCCTTTCTTAGTGTCCTCACAATGAAGTCTACCATTTTCCCAAAGCAGATTTTTCTTTTCTTTGCATTTCATGATATGTTGAAATGCATCTTCTTGGAGACCCCTTAGAGGAGATCTCATGTCCACAACCATCTTGATCCCATAAGGATCTAAATGTAAAGAAGGAAAACCCTCCTTACTGCTATCTTTTAACAGTGCTATAACCCTCCTATAGGGTGTTTTGGCTATCTCATGCAGCAACTCCCAGATGAGCATTTGGTTCTGCATGTATTTGTTTGGAGCAACGTTCACTCCATCGTCCAAGAACTCATACTTCAACCTCAAGGGTTGTGTGTAACTTATCAGAGATGCATGAGGTTGATGGTTCAAATATCCCTGGAACCCTCCAAGCTTGCACAACGCAATGCAATCATACTGCTCTACCTCAGCAGTACTATTTGATCCTGGGCCATATGCAAAAAAGTCTCCAAACCCTTCCATAACATTTTCTGAAATGTTGAGATATGGAAACTGATGCATACCTTTGTGGGCCTTTGGGACATCTTCTATGGCCGCAAGAGGTCCCCTCTCCAATATGTTGGTTGATCCAACTTCTGGTGTAGATGGTCACTCTCTCAAGGTCATGGCAGCACTGGTACTTGCCTCTTCCCCTGGTGATGTGGGTCTTCCTTCTTCTCTTAATTGAATAAACTGAGGAGAATATAGGGTTTCTTTGAAAGCCCTAGGTTGGCATTTGTATTCTGCCAAATACCCACTCATATTTTCATGCTCTAAGTGGTCTCCTTATTCTTCACTTCCTCTACAAGAATAGGAAGTGCATGCATTTGCCTTTGCTTCTTGAAACCCTCTAGAGGTCTCACCACAATTTTCTCCTCCTTGAAACCCTCTTGGAGTTTCACTGCATTTCTCTTCTCCTCTCTTCTTATATCTGAATATGGATGAGAGTAAAATCATCCTCTCCATCATTCTAAACTTTCTTGAAGCCACCACTGAAGAAACCCTTTGATGGAAATATGTACAAGGCTATTTCAGAGATGGACTAAGTGGGCATTTACCGGATGTGTCACCTCTAAGGAGAATATGAGATCTGGAGGCTATCTAGCCCCTCCTCAGGCTCTATCTATATCTATGTAAATATTCCTCCTTCAGGGAGTCAACACTTTGGCATGAAGCCACAGGCTGAGCCAAAGATCTTTCTCCGATACCACTGTAATATTCCCAATTGGGGAAATAAAAAATATTTGACAAAAAAATGGTTATGCAGCATCAAATAATGTCATAACAGATTTTCAATAACAAATCCTTCAGCTGATACAACAATAGCAACCTTATACAACGTTTTAGGGGCAAAAAGGTGGGGAAAATTGATGATTTTGGCCCTAAAATGTGTATATTTAGATATATGCGTAAAAATAAGGTTTGGAAGTGGTTTTATTTGATATATTAGGTCAATAGGGACCTATTCTCCAAATTTCAGCTTAAACAAATGATTCTAGCTTAGTTACACAACTCCTCCTTCCCAAAATAGGCTTTAAAACCCTGATTTCCCAAGACTTGGAGTATGCAGAATTTTTTGAAGCATAGAGAACGTATTTTCTGAAAGGTTTTCTGCAAAAAATGAAGTAAGAGGTCTGATATACAACTTATATGAACCACACAACAAATAATTGGAAGTTTAAACACTAATATAGTAGAAACAAGACTCCCAACAACATTTCTGGCAAAATGCATGAAATAAAAAATACTGCAGAAAATAATGTAGATGTTGCAACTCTGTATTAATATTGACTGAATAAATCATATAATGGCTAAATAATACAAAAATAGGGCCAAAGGACTCTCTAACAAAACTCCTAGAGGGAAATAAGCACCTCCTCTTCAAGAAATAATACAAATTCAAGGATGCAACATTGTTGTTGTTGCCTTTGCATGGAGGATGCAGTTTCTGATGATGAATGTGTTGTAGCTGAATGTAGATGAATGGCCTCAAGCAAAATACATAAATGAAGCTCAAATCCTTCTCTCTTGATCCCTTAAGCAAGTTGATCCAAAGAGAGGATGGAATTCCCGCACGAGAATTATTTGCACTAAGCAGTGCAGAAACTCTGGCTAAACAATTGAAGTATGAAAATGGTCTCTAGAAAAAAATATCTGAATACATTAATAAATGCCCTTTTATGCTATGCCCTCCTTTTATTTTTGGTGAGTCTCCTCACCTTGGGTCCCACCTCTTAGGGTTTCCATCTTCATTTGAATCTCTTCCCTCCAAAACTGCGTTGTCTTCTTAGGCAAGCTACTCCTCCTTAGGCTGTGCTGGTTGACTTGGTCAACTTGACCTTGTCCTCATACAATTGGCCCTTTTCACACTAGGAGGTGTAAAATAATTTGCTCAAAGGTTCCCTTTTACATTAGGAAGGGTTTTATTCATGTTAAGAGGTCTCCTCTTCCTTTTTATTCATCCACTATACAATATGAGAAAAATTTAATGTTCCAATTTATTCATGAAAATTTTGGAACATTACACTCAACTAGAAGTTGAAGCAGGTGTGTAAATGTAAATATTATGAATTTGATATTTAAAATTTTCGTAGTGTAAAATGTGAAGCTTAATTTTTATTTGATGAATTAATTTGAAAAATATTTTGCAATGTAAATAGAGAGAGTGGTTTTACGCCAATTTATATTGCTGCTAAAAGTTTTTTTGGAGGGTCTTCGTTGTATTTTTCGGCCAATGAAAATTCAAGTAAAAGTTCGGGCGAACTTTAGTATTAAATTCAACCGAACCTTTTTGTTGTTAGACTTGACGGGTTGTCGGCGCAAAAAAAAATTCGGCCAAACATTTTTTAAAATTTCGGCCGAACTAACACGTCTACAATTACGAGCCAAGATCTGAATACATTTCTTCAACTTTGGAATTATTAAACTCCATGAAACGTTCTGAATTAACTGTCGAAACCAAGACAAGCATTTGCAGAATTCAATCTACTTTCAGGAAATATAACTTTTATGGAATTTCATAAATATTTACTAATTTTAATTAATTTTATAATAAAACGGGTGCAAACAATTTCTGAAGGTCATTATTATTCAGTGAAATCAATATTCTGTATCTTCCAAAATACACTATAAAAAAAATTGAAAAAATTATGGTGCATTACATTGGTCTGTCGTCTGTAATGGGTAGTTTTTAGATTTTTAGTTTATAACTTATATGTTGAAAAATTTCATGCGTCGCGACACATATTCAAAATATGTAGTTTTTCATATTGAATGAGTTCAAAAAATTATAGTAATTATGATATGCATTAGTTGGTGTTGTAAATATAACGAAACCAAAGTAGAATTTGTCTAGATTGTTGTAACACATTTTGTTTCAGAAAAACACAACGTTTTCAAAGAATACACCAGCGCATATTAACATGACTTTTTATGAATCCTTAGATCATTAAAAAACACACACTCAAAGAAACACTAAGTTGACATATCAAATGTTTATAAACAAATTCCAAAAAATAAGTAATAGAAAGCTAATAAAATTTCTGACAACTTTTATTTTTATCGCAAAATGAAATTCTAAACAGAAAAATTCTTTTGGCTTGCAGAAAGTTGAAGTTTTTTCTCAAAAATGGAAAAAAGTGTAACCCAACTTCACATTTTCATCCAAATATTCCTCAAAAGATTGATGATGAGATACAAAATTTTGAAAGAGAAAGTGAAAGAGATATTGACCAATGATTGAAGATCGTGAAAATGTTGAAAGAAATTCAAGTGAAGAAATTGAATCACAAGGTATGTATGTGTCTATATATATATATATATATATATATATATATATATATATTATGTGTGTGTGTGTTGAACACATGCACGTATTATTGAAATTATACATATTTATTAATTTAGTTATTTATTAAATATGTAAACTTATTATGTACTATTAATTCGAATATGTACAGATTAAATCAATGTCGATGATGAGATGTTAGAAAATGTTGACACTCACACATATGGAGATAAAAGACTGACCATGTTATACAATATCGTGTTAAACACATTTTTGATGCGTACTTCATAAAGGAAAATGTGGCATTCCAGGCCCAATTGTTGAAAGGTCTCTTATAATTAAGGAAATTAAAATAAGCTACGACTTTATTGGGTATTAAAAAATAAACAAAAGATAAAAAAATGATGGAAAATTTGATACAAAATACAAATAGTGTTATAAATTCAATTCGAAGATCTAGACAGAAAAATGTTTCGGTTGTACGTAGAGCAATACATATGGTAGTGGTTTCATCAAGTACTAAAGAGAATCGCTTGGTAAAATCTATGACATGAGCATTAGGAACCTCACGAAAAACTTTGCACAAACATCGGAAATTTCGGTTGCAAATAGATGTAAATGATGAACTCGCTTGTTGGAGAGCTATTTATAGGCAAACACACAAAGATAGACTTGGATGTAAAAAAAAAACAATATATGAATATTGGAAGAAAAATTCATGTGTTTCGCCAAATGCAAGGGATGTGAAGTGAAGAAGAATAACACGAAATCAGTACGAAGAACATTCAAAACATTTCTTGGACACCACTCAGATAGAGTTGTTCAACAAGTTCAAAGAAGAGAATCGTGAAATTGATGTCTCAATTAGTGCTTTTGTTCAACAAAAACCATGGTACATAAAACCTATCACCATACGCGACACTTGTTGTTGTCATTATCATGTGGAATTTCATTTATATTATGACACATTGCTTAATTTTGGTAGAACATTTTGGAAAGATTCACCTCCTTCTTCCACTATCCGTGATTTCATATCTCAAATTCTATGTGGAAGAGAAAGCGATGAATTATTTTACGAAAAGAAATGTGTTGGTGGTAAAAAATGCGATGATTATGGAAATTTAACTAAATTTCAAAACAAGTATCATACTAATATAAATGATCAATCATTGTCTGACATGAAAGTGAAATGGAAGAGATATGAATATATCCATACATTGATACAAGGTTCAAATAGTGCTAAAAGAATTGAATTACAAGAAGAAGAAATTTTTGTGATAGATTTTTTGAGAATGCTTAAGGTATAAATTTATAAATACACCAAGCATTCCCATAGAGCTCGATGGTAGGACTTGCAATTCAAAAAATCCCGTGAATTTTTTCCACCAGGGACCATTTTGTCAGTAATTGATTTTGCAGAAAACTACACATTTGTTCCACAAAAAGAAATTCAAAGTGAATACTATAATTCTAACCAAGTCTCCATGCTCGTCCATATTCTATATAGACATGCTAAACAAAATGTTGATCATATAGAAAGCACCAGTGAAAATAGGCATGTGATTAAATAATATCACTTTTATATCAGTGATGATCGTACACATGATATATATTTTGTACAACATTGTTTTGGAAAGTTATGAATCCTTGAAAAGTCGTGGAATAAAATTCAATGAACATTGGATATGGTTATATGGATGTGCAGGTCAATTCATATCTTCATAATCATTCTTTTGGTTGTGTTGTCTTCATAAGAAAACCTGCATTAAACATTGTTGGAATTTCTTTAAGACTGGCCATGGAAAAGGAGAACATGACGGTGCAGGGGCATGCATAAAACGAGCACTTCGAAGATATCAAATGAACCACTCTACAAATCGACTTGTGGACGCTAAATAAGTTGTTCAATGGTTCATCGCTACACTAAGCTATGAGACTAACCGATCAAGGGAAGTGCGAAGGTACATTCAATTTAATTTTTATTGGATATCCAATTTTAAACAGTGTACATTTATCACAATGATTAACTTTGATGGTATTTTGATATCATATTTACATTATTTTATGAATTTTCCATATATAGGTTTTTTTGGAATATTGGGGTCAAATATGTAGATAAATCGATTGGAAATGACGTTGAAACAATAAAAGGGACTCGAAAATTGCATTCAATTAAAACAAAGTTGTCCACAAATGTATTTGATAGGATAAAAGACAATATTCTTGCTTTTGTCATGTTTTCATAGACAACACCGAATCCAATGATGCTTATGAAAAAAAAATGTATGTAAGAGATTGGAAACATACAAAGCTAAATACAAAGGGGAAAATGTCTGTTGCAATGTTTGAAGAAATGCAATCAGAGGATACTACAACACCATCTGATGGTGATCGAGTTTCTTATATTGTTAGAGAAGGTAACATTTGAATTGCTTTCAAATGATAGAGATCTAGAAATGGATACTAAAAATATTTTAAAGTTAATTTTTCATGTTAATTATGATCTAAATTTAAATACATAAGTTTGTTTTATTGTGCAGGAGATGTTTTTGCTGTAATTGCACCTGCTGAAAACGATGAAAATGTGAAGTATTATTTGATGCGTTGCACTGAATGAAAGATGAAATTATTAGAAAACTATAATGATCACGTGTTTCTATATGATAGAGGATCTATTATACTGAAAGGTTATTTTTTTAGACAAATTAATCAAAGTGGGGATTTTGTTTACTTTGAAGACTATGAACCTGATGTCATAAGTTGTCAATATAGTCACTTGGTGTGTGCAACATGCATAAAGTTGATAGAGGTTCAATCAAAGAAAAAAATGAAAATTAAGAAATGGAAAATGTCAAAAAACGATCATGAACGGATCATTAAAGATGATATTCCATTGGAATTTTTTTGATTGAACTACCTAACAATTTCTTCTCATTGGATTCATGTTTTAGAACTTCCAGAACTCAACTAAAAATTGAATTGCCTTGTTATGTTATATGTGCAAGTGTTTGGACATGTACATTGTTTTGGTACATGCACACTAGTATCAATTGAAAGTAGATTTTCTATGTGCATTGATGAAAAAATGTTGCACATATTGGATATATATATGTTCTAGAAAGAAATTAACTGAAAGTAGCTTTTCTATGTGCATTGATGAAAGATGTTGCAAGTACTGGATATATATTTTCTAGAATGAAAATTAACTGAAAGTAGAATTTCTATGTGCATTGATGAAAAATGTTGCACGTACTGGATATATAATTCTTCTAGGCAATTAAGTGAAAGTAGCTTTTCTATGTGCATTGATGAAAAATGTTGCACGTATTGGATATATATATGTTATAGAATGAAATTAATTGAAAGTAGTTTTACTATGTTCATTGATGAAAAATTTTTCACGTACTTGATATATATGTTCTAGAATGCAATTAATTGAAAGTAGCTTTTCTATGTGCATTGATGAAAAATGTCGCACGTACTGGATAGATATATGTTCTAGAATGCAATTAACTGAAAGTATATTTTCTATGTGCATTGATGAAAAATGTTGCACGTACTGGATATATATGTTCTATAATGCAATTAACTGAAAGCAACTTTTCTATACATGCATTGATGAAAAGTGTTACACGTACTAGATATATAAAAATTACAGAATGCATTTTTAAAATTTTATGATTGTTTGACACATCTAACAAGACCTAGAATCTTATGATTGTTTATATATATTAAAATGATTGAAGTACTATATATATATATATATATATATTGTACTTCAATCATTTTAACATATATATTCAAACATGTACTTAAATCATTTCTGCATGTACAGATATTCATGTGATTTTTTTTGTTTTGTTTGGAAAACGACAACTTGAATTTTAAAACAAAACATTATATCATAATCACATGCCAAATGTAGTTCAACCATCCAAAACTTGAGTTTTAAAAACAAAACATTATATCAAAACCTTACTTCACATGACAATTGTAGTTCAACTATCCAATCAAGACAAAACATTATATCACATGCCAAATCTAGTTCAACCATGCAAAACTTAAGTTTTAAAAACAAAATAAATTATAACACAACATTACTTCACATGCCAAATGTAGTTCAACCATCCAAAACTTGAGTTTTGAAAACAAAACATTATATCACAACATTACTTCACATGCCAAATGTAGTTCAACCATCCAAAACTTGAGTTTTAAAAACAAAACATTATATCAAAACATTACTAAACATGCCAAATTCCAAATGTAGTTCAACTATCCAATAAAAAAAAAAAACTTTAAATATCACAATCACATGCCAAATGTAGTTCAACTATCCAAAACTTGAGTTTTAAAAACAAAACAAATTATATCACAACATTAATTCACATGCCAAATGTAGTTCAACTATCCAATAAATAAAAAGCATTGTATCATGCAATCACATTCCAGATGTAGTTCAACCATCCAAAACTTGAGTTTTAAAAACAAAACAAATTATATAACACATCATTACTTCGTATGCCAAATGTAGTTCAACCATCCAAAACTTAAGTTGTAAAAACAAAACAAATTATAACACAACATTACTTTACATGCCAAATGTAGTTCAACCATCCAAAACTTGAGTTTTAAAAACAAAAAATTATAGATCACAACATTACTTCAAGTGCCAAATGTTGTTCAACTATCCATTAAAACAAAACATTATATCACATTTACATGTACCAAATGTAGTTCACATAAAATATGTCAAAAATTTGTAAATCTCACAAGTATCAAGTATCAAGTTATATATGACTGCATCTAGATAAGACTATATATAAAAAAGTAAATTTAAGACTAAATCTATTGAAAATATAATGTTGCATGTGTGCATATGCATCATCCACCAAATAGTGCATGTGCATCATCCATCAAATACAGATGGATGTAGTGTCTCTCCCAACAATTTCATGATCCTTGAGCTATCCTACAAAGCATGGGGAACTTGTACACAATGTGTACAAAAATTAAAATTTAATTTTTTAAAATTGAGTGAGAATATATAGAACTTCATGTAAAAAAAAAATGTAAAAAAGATCATGCAATACCTCATGAGGTTCCCTCTCCATTTGTTTCTCATCTACTAAAACTCCCCCCAATGAAACATCTTCAACAATGAACTGTACAATATACATGTACAGTTATATGACAGAGGGTCTATTATACTGAAAGGTTATTTTTTCATATGTACTAATCAAAGTGCGGATTTTTTTTACTTTGAAGACTATGCACCTGATGTCATAAGTTGTCAATATAGTCACTTGGTGTGTCCAACACACATAAAGTTGATAGAGGTTCAATCAAAGAAAAAAAATAAAATTAAAAAATGGAAAATGTCAAAATTCAATCATGAACAGATCATTGAAGATGGCATTCCATTGGAATTTTTTTTATTGAACTTCCCAACAATTTCTTCTCTTTGGATTCATGTTTTAGAACCTCTAGAACTCAACTAAAAATTGAACTGCCTTGTTATGTTATCTGTGCAAGTGTTTGCACATGTACATTGTTTTGGTACATGCACACTAGTATCAACTGAAAGTAGCTTTTCTATGTGCATTGATGAAAAATGTTGCACGTACTGGATATATATGTTCTAGAATGTAATTAACTGAAAGTAGATTTTCTGTGCGCGTTGATGAAAAATGTTGCACGTACTGGATATATATGTTCTAGAATGAAATTAACTGAAAGTAGCTTTTCTATGTGCATTGATGAAAATTGTTGCATGTACTGGATATATATGTTCTAGAATGCAATTAACTGAAAGTACATTTTCTATGTGCATTGATGAAAAATGTTGCACGTACCGGATATATATGTTCTAGAATGCAATTAACTGAAAGTAGATTTTCTATGTGCATTGATGAAAAATGTTGCACGTACTAGATATATATGTGTTCTAGAATGCAGTTAACTAAAAGTAGTTTTCCTATGTGCATTGATGAAAAATGTTGCACGTATTGGATATATATATGTTCTAGAATGAAATTAACTGAAAGTAGCTTTTCTATGTGCATTGATGAAAAATGTTGTAAGTACTGGATATATATGTTCTAGAATACAATTAAATGAAAGTAGCTTTTCTATGTGCATTGATGAAAAATGTTGCACGTACTGGATATATATGTTCTAAAATGCAATTATCTGAAAGTATCTTTTCTATTTGCATTGATGAAAAATGTTGCAAGTACTAGATATATATGTTCTAGAATGAAATTAACTGAAAGTAGCTTTTCTATATGCATTGATGAAAAGTGTTGCACGTATTGGATATACATGTTCTAGAATGAAATTAACTGAAAGTAGGTTTTCTATGTGCATTGATGAAAAATGTTGCACTTATTGAATATGTATGTTCTAGAATGCAGTTAACTAAAAGTAGTTTTTCTATACATGCATTGATGAAAAATGTTTCACGTACTAGATATATATACATTATAGAATATTTGCACTTTTAAAATTTTATGATTGTTTGACACATCTAACAAGACCTAGAATCTTATATATATATATATGTGTGTGTGTGTGTGTGTGTGTGTGTGTGTCGATATTTATTGTACTTCAATCGTTTTAACATATATATTCAAACATGTACTTCAATCATTTCTACATGTACATATATTTATGTGAATTTTTTGTTTGGAAAATGACAACTTGAATTTTAAAAACAAAACATTATATCATAATAACATGCCAAATGTAGTTCAACCATCCAAAACTTGAGTTTTAAAAACAAAACATTATATCATGCAATCACATGGCAAATGTAGTTCAACCATCCAAAACTTGAGTTTAAAAAAAAAACATTCTATCAAAACATTTCTAAACATGCCAAATGCCAAACGTAGTTCAACTATCCAATAAAAAAAAACATTAAATATCACAATCACATGCCAAATGTAGTTCAACCATCCAAAACTTAGGTTTTAAAAACAAAAGAAATTATATCACAACATTACTTCACATGCCAAATGTACTTCAACTATCCAATAAAAACAAAACATTATATCATGCAATCACATTCCAAATGTAGTTCAACCATCCAAAACTTGAGTTTTAGAAACAAAACAAATTATATAACACAAAATTACTTCACATTCCAAATGTAGTTCCCACCCAAAACTTAAGTTTTAAAAACAAAACAAATTATAACACAACATTAATTCACATGCCAAATGTAGCTCAACCATCCAAAACTTGAGTTTTAAAAACAAAACATTATAGATCACAACATTAATTCACATGCCAAATGTAGTTCAACTATCCATTAAAACAAAACATTATATCACATTTACATGTACCAAATGTAGTTCACATAAAATATGTCAAAAATTTGTAGATTTCGCAAGTATAAAGTGTCAAGTATCAAGTTATATATGACTGCATCTAGATAAGACTATATATAAAAAAGTAAATTTAAGACTAAATTTATTGAAAATATAATGTTGCACGTGTGCATGTGCATCATCCATCAAATAGTGCATGTGCATCATCCATCAAATAAATATGGATGTAGTGTCTCTCCTAGCAAAGTCACGATCCTTGAGCTATCCTGCGAAGCATGGGGAACCTGTACACAATGTGTACAAACATTAAAATTTAATGTTTTAAAATTGAGTGAGAATATCTAGAACTTCATGTAAAAAAACAAAATGTAAAAAAAAATCATGCAATACCTCATGAGGTTCCCTCTCCATTTGTTGCTCATCTACTAAAAATTCCCCCAATGGAACTTCTTCAACAATATACATGTACAGTTATATATATATATATATATATATATATTCAAATGAAAATGCATATATAAACTTATTTTCAATAATATTAAAAAAAAATTAGACAACTTGTTGAAATGGTTGAAATGGTGTGGATGTTCCTATCTCCATCGCTAGAGTTCGTGGAGAAAAGAAATCCTCTATAGGAACCTAAAATTCAAAAAATTTAAAAGTATAAAATAACTCAAGGTCAAGATATCAATTTATAATAAAACATTTGAACTTCAATTTATAACTTATAACTTAAAAACATATATTTAAGTGAAAAAATGAATACTTGTGCTGGTGGATTTGGCACATCTCCTAAGAGAGGCTCCAAAAGAAAATCTCCAAAAACCTAAAATTCAAAAAAATTAAAATAACTCAAATCTCTAGATCTCAATTTATAATAAACTTTTAAACTTCAATTTATAACTTAACTTAAAAACACACATATATATATATATATATATATATATATATATATTTAAGTGAAAAATTTAATACTTGTGCTGATGGATTTGGCACATCTCCTAAGAGTGGCTATGAAAGAAAATCTCCAAAAACCTAAAATTCAAAAAATTTAAAATAACTCAAGATCTAGATATATATCATTTTTTAATGGAACTTTTTGAGGTGGAATATATAACTTAAAAACATATTTAAAAGTGAAATTTTTATCATACTTGTGATGGTGGATTTGGCACATCTCCCAAGGAAGAAGAAGGTACCACCATCGCAAAAACATCAGACAGAATTAGAATCTATTAAAACATTTTATTATATATATACATGTACATGTGTGCACAATTATTTATTTTAAAAATATCTCATCTTTTTTCGATATATATAATAATAGATAAAAAATAATTGTACATAATCATGTGTTCACTTAAAAAACACTAACATTTTCCAACATATCTTGATGGTGAGAACCATCTTGATTATATGATTGATGGTGAGACCCATCTTGATTGTTTGAACCAGAGACTCCGACCATGATATTAACATTTTATTCATTCATCAAGCGTGACAACTGCAAATGGCGTTAACATATAATGATACATTTTTGTTAGATTAATGTATACAAATAAATGTATTTATATATGTATTTATTACAACTTGTACATGTGTTAAAATAATTGAACCCTAACCATTAACACATATTGTTCCCATTGAGTTATTTAATTCAATATTGAAAAAAAAATGATGGAGCGCTCTGGCGATTTTACCCTAGGGTTTTCTGCTTCCAAACTTGTTGCCGCCGCCCGCAGGTCCGCTGATCTCTGGTGGCGCCATGTACAGGAGCTCCATGACTTACCTGCTATGCCTCGAGGCGTCTATCCTATGCGGCAGAGGGACCGGCTTTCTATCGGTCAAGCCAACAGACTGGCAGGGTTGGACTCTGTATCATTGGCGGAGGCCCCCTGCAGACGGTCTCGAAGTGTTTTTCTCCTGCAAGGGACACCATCAGACGGAGAGGGTGCGTACTTCATCTGCTTTTGCGTGAGTTTCTCTCGGCGATCTGGTGAGGAGGGCTGTATCTACACGACATTTGTTTGTGGGGAAAAGAGCTGTGCACGCCCACTGTTGCTGCGCCATTACTCTGTGGCCGAGATGTGCTCATTGGGTTCAATATGTCGTTTTTCGGATCTGGGTGCGGCTCTTCGATGTGGCGATGCAAATGGCATGCGGGACCTTCCAAGCCGAGCACATGCCCATGCCATGAAGGTGCCTACAGAGAAAAAACGCAGCCTACATATCTGCTACAGTGACCCTCAGGTAGGCTCGAAACCATATCAAGTTTTCATTAAGCTACCTGTAGGAAACAGCGTTATCCTATGGATTAGAACAACAGACTCTATACTACATCTGAAGGAAGAAATCCAGTCAGTGGCAGGGTATCCAGTTCATTCACAGTCACTGATTTTTGGGGGGAAAGCTCTAGTTGACCACTGCACGCTTAAAGACTATGATATTGTAACTGGGTCTTCCATCTGCCTCAACCTTAGACTGAGGGGTGGAATGATAGGCCAAAACAGAGCACATGGAGCCTCCATGGGAGCAGGTGCATCCAAATCACTTCCCTCAAAAGGTTCATACAGGAATATATTACAGGGGGACAAAATCAACCCCACTGCACCTGCTGCTCCTGCTGAAAGCTCCCCCAAGCCATACATTGTAGAAATGCAAGACAGCGTGCCAAAAATAAATATAGACAGTCTAGACATTGATATGCATAGAACTACCTATGAATCCCAAGAAATTATTTGCAGATTCAACTGCTTCTGGCCCAAACCAATGGAGCTGTTCCATTGGATTTTTACAAACTGGTCCATGGAATGTGAAATACACCTATGTTCGAAGGGGTTCTTCATTGTCAAATTTTCATCTATTGAGGCCAGAGATGTCATCATCAGCCAGGGACCATGGTTCTGGGGCTCTACGGGACTCTTCATTACACCATGGTTCTCGAATTTTGATGCCAACACCATGGAGGTGACCAAGATGCCGGTCTGGGTAAGGCTCTACAACCTCCCGCTACATTTTTGGAATGAAAATGTTCTTGGATGCATTGGAAACACCCTTGGTAGATACATTAAAACAAACACCCAACGACTGGAGGAGCGCATATTCACCTTTGCACGAATCTGTGTGGAGGTTGATCTGAGCAAGGGACTCCCAGAGTCCATTATGCTGAACAACAAACAACAGAGATGGACACAACATTTAGATTATGAGAACACAGCCTTCAGATGCCGGATATGCAGGTGCACAGGACACCTACAAAACTCATGCCCGGCAGCCAAAAGGGATAACAGGAAAAAGAAGAAAACAGGCAAAGCGGCAAAAGGTTGGCAATTTCCCTCTGAAGAGCCAGAGCTACAGGAAGAAGAGGAGGAACCAATACCTCACGAGAATCAGCAAACAGATACTTCCTTGGGCACACAAGAACAGGAGATGCAAGAACCTCTCGACACCACCACAAAGACTCAGCAGGATATGGTACCTGGAACACTAGACAGTGGGGGAAATAAAAGAACACATACATCAGACACATCAGACTCAGATAAGGATAATGGAGCACCAACAGAAGGAAATCAGCTTGTCCTTATTGAGACCGCGCCATCACCTGGTGCTTGGCGTAAGGTTGAAAAGAAAAAGGGGAGAAAAGCCTAATTGTATCTCCTTTGCTTTTTATTTGCGGCAACTTGAATGTCTTTGGACATATACCAGCACATACAACATGTAATTTTGTTTTCTCATAAATAAAATTACGAATTTTTTCTGTGTGAAAAAAAAAAACACATATTGTTCCCATGCCCTCTTTCTCATAAAAAATTAGGTCCTGCCAACCATTGCGAAAATTATTTACATATGTTTTGAGATCTTCAACACTCATGTTGTCAATCTCTTCATTTGTATAATATACAAAATTAGCATGTGCATTCTCACGTGCTCTTTGTCGATTCAGACAAACATTGAATCCACCCAATCCACTGTGAACGTTGTCAATGATGGCATCCCTTACTTCTTGACTAATTTGAGAAGTGGCATCCATCTCTGATCGCAAAATTATGACATGAAGAGGTCGACTAACCAATGGTGGCTCAGGGCGAGGCAACTCAACATCACACCTAACGCCCCTACGGTCACACAATTGACCTTTCCCAGGACCAAAAAATTCAGAGGGAAGGTCATTGTAATTGGGTTTCATTTGCATAAATTTTTTTTTCAAAATAAAGAAGAACCTCGTCGTTCCATGACAGTATTCCATAGGCCGCAAGGTTTCTATCATACAAATATCAAGCTATATGATGGTGCTTGAAATATTTCACCTTCAACATCTTTATTTTCGACCCTTCTTTGAAATTATACATAGACTTGGCCATTTCTGTTGTAACTCTTTGTTTAACAACCTCCAATGTATCGAGACCATCACTTTTTCCTTTCTTTTTCTCATCACTTCTACAAAAGTATCAGTGGTTGGCCCAAGCTTTAGGTACACATCTACTAGTTCGCTTAAAGAGTGTGTAACTATTTCCAAGCGTTGTCGACTCTCAACAGGTAGAGTCAAAGCCATGAGATCTCTTTTCAATTTTGCATGAAGATGTTGACACCTTTGTAAGGTGCATTGTTGCATGTTTGTTTCCCAAGGTATATCAGAAATGTTGGATGTATAAGTCGTGGTTGGTGTACAACCTTCTTCTTGAATGACCCGTTTTGTCCTACGCATTTTTTGAGAAACATTTGGAGCAACATTTTCAGCCTCTGCATTAATATAAAATTTTATATATTAGAAAAACACATGTAAACAAATTTGTACAAATTGAATGAAAATAATATTCAAATTGATGGCCACCTCGATGTGGTTGGTTAGCATCTTTCCCACCCTGAGACTGTTGAGAACTAGAATGACCCTGCTGAGAACCATAACGACCACCGATTAGTTGAGAACCAACACGACCATCCGTTGATTAGCCTCTGGAGGAATACATATCACCACCTTCACACAATCCACCAGCACTTATTGATGGCCCTCCAAGGGAATGTGAACCACTACCAACCTCATGAGACGAGAGAGAATCTTCATAAAAAAATATGAATTTATAATCAATTCAAAAATAAATTCATACATATAAACACACGTACATATTCAATGATTAAATTGTGTGAACCATATCACAATTGCGTGAACCATGGGCATGCTCCATTGATGGAGTAGACACCCTTGTCCTCCTAGCTCCTAAAAAATAAACAATGAAACTTATTAACAACTAATTTAACTCACAAAATTGATAAAAAATCAATTCCATATGTACACACATGTATGTATATGTATGGAGATTTAATATTATATTTAAATACCATGAACATCCCTCGATCCCTAATCCCCCTCTCTCGTAGAGATATGGGATTCTGTTGATCTTTGTTGTTGATCCTCCATGATATCTATATCTATAGTGGACATTTACAATTATTTTTTTTAATTACTATTTAAAATAAATTCAAAATAAATTTCAAAAAATTAATGTAATTTAGTGTACACAAATTATGTAAAATACAACTTTCAAAGCACTAATTGATGTGTGAAACTCAATTTAAGCAAAACTTTTATAAAAATGTTAATTTCACCAAATTGCACTTTACATGGTGGGAGCACCCTTGGTATATAATTGAAAACATGGTGGGAGCACACTTGGTATAAAATTGAAAAAAAACACATTGTCATTAAAAAAGAAGCGTGAAACTCCATTTAAACAAAAATTTGTTGAAGTCCTCACATTTTAATTTTATAAAAATGTGAATTTCACCACTTGTTGCAAATGTGAAGTTCACCAAGTTGCGCTTTACATGGTGTGGTGAGAGCACACTTGGTATATAATTGGAAAAAACACATGGTCATTAAAAAAGACGCATTTATAAGTACAAAACACACACATATCCAAGATATGTTACAATGTCCATCAATAAATTTTGAAGGAGAGTATCTCAACACTAATTCATCTTTGAGAGATGAATCTTGAATTTTTGAAGAAGAGTGTCTTTAAAACTAATTCATCTTTGAAAGATGAATCTTGGATTGGAATTGCCCCATATAATTCTAATTCATCTATTAATTCATCTTTAATATATAGATCCTGAATTGGCATTACCCCATGCAATAGAGAAGCAGACATCTTATTAATATTTGTACAATGCTCATGCTAAAAAATTGAAATTGGTTAACAATATTGTTTGATTTTCCATGCAGTTGTTTTAGCCTCTCCTTCTTAACTTGGTACACGCCTTTCATCTGGTTGCACACAAGTTCGGAATTGGTGAAAACTACAATTCCATTTAATCCATACTCCCTAGTTGTTCCCAAGCCTTCTATCAGTGCAATATAATATGCCTCGTTGTTTGTTGTTCTTCCTGGTATATTCATTTTCCTTTGGACGACCTTGCTAGTTGCAATATTGGAAATCACATATTTAATCACTACTTTCCCTGGATTGGGATAGCAAGAAACATCTATGCATAATGTCCATTTTTCAACCATATTTAGTGGGTTTTTTTATCCCTAAAAAAAAAACAAATTCAATAAAATATATTAAATTAACATTTATTGCAAATGCATGGGATAAATGACACATGTGCATGAGATAAATGACATGTGCATGGTTTATCTTAAAGTTTGACTTAAATTTTATGGTATAATTCACATCTAGAAATGAGATGCATTAAATATTTCATTTCTTAGAGTTTAAGGGAAATTTATGACACATATACATGGTTCATGCATGGTTTGCCTTAAAGTTTTCCTAAAAATGTATGGCAAAAATCACATCTAGAAATGACATGCCTTAAGAAAGGATGACATCCAGAGGCTACCTCGCCCTTTACATGCCTTAAGAAAGGATGAGATATAGAGGCTACCTAGCCCTTTACAGACTCCTTTAGAACTTGTAGAAGTTAAGACTCAAAAAACAAACTAAAATCCTATGGAAGTTCAGCCACTTTAGGTTCAGTTTTTAGACCTTAAAGTTTGCCTTGAGTTAATGGGGGGAAGCCTTTAGTTTGGAGGATCCTATCCTATGGAATTTCAGCCACTTTAGGTTCAATTTTTAGGCCTTAAAATTTGCCTTGAATTAATGGGAGAAAGCCTTTAGTTTGTGGGAAAAATGACATTTACGTGGTTTTCAAAATTATTTTATGCACTTACTAAAACAATTAGTGGTGGTGGTTGATGAAGTTATGTCAAAAGTAACACCTTTATGAGTTTGTGGGAGAAATGAAATAGAAATGACACACGCCTCAAATTTTGCCTAAAATTTTATGGGAGAAGGGAGAAATGACACATGTACAAGGATTGCCTTAAAGTGGCAGTGGTTTATGGATATTAAAATGAAGAACTTCTATTTATGTTCCAAAGATTGACTGTAGGGGCATTTACTGATATGTTACCTTTAAGAAAAGATGAGATCCAGAGGCTACCTGTCCCTTTACAGACTTTTCCTTTAGAACTTGTAGAAGTTAACACTCAACAGACAGACTAAAATCCTATGGAAGTTCAAAATCCTATGAGAGTTCAACTACTTTAAGTTCAATTTTTAGGCCTTAAAGTTTGCTTTGAATTAATGAAAGAAAGCCTTTTGTTTGTGGGAGAAATGGCATTTACATGGTTTGCAAAATTATTTTATGCACTTACTAAAACAACTAGTGGTAGTGGTTGATGAAGTTATGTCAAAAGTCACACCTTTATGAGTTTGTGGGAGAAATGACAAATTTTCTTATAGTTTTTGGGAGAAATGAAATAGAAATGACACATGACTTAAAATTTTCCTAAAATTTTATGGGAGAAGGGAGAAATGACACATGTACAAGGTTTTCCTTAAAGTGGTAGTGGTTTATGGGTATCAAAATGAATAACTTCTATTTCCGTTCCAGAGATTGACTGTAGGGGAATTTACTAGATATAGCACCTTTGAGAAAAGATGAGATCTAGAGACTACCTGGCCCTTTACAGACTCTATCTTTAGAACTTGTATAAGTTAACACTCAACAGATAGACTAGAATCCTATGGAAGTTCAAAATCCTATGAGAGTTCAGCCACTTTAGGTTCAGTTTTTAGGCCTTAAAGTTTGCCTTGAATTAATGAGATAAATCCTTTAGTTTGTGGGAGAAATGACATTTACATGGTTTGAAAAATAATTTTATGCACTTACTAAAACAACTAGTGGTAGTGATTAATGAAGTTATGTCAAAAGTCACACCTTTATGAGTTTATGGGAGAAATGACAAATTGCCTTATAGTTTATGGGAGAAATGAAATAGAAATGACACATGCCTTAAATTTTGCCTAAAATTTTATGGGAGAAGCGAGAAATGACACATGTACAAGTTTTTACTTAAAGTGGTATTGGTTTATGGATATTAAAATGAATAATTTCTATTTCTGTTCCAGAGATTGACTGTAGGGGCATTTACTCGATATTTCACCTTTGAGAAAAGATGAGATCCAGAGGCTACCTAGCCCTTTATAGACTCTGCCTTTAGAACTTGTAGAAGTTAACACTCAACAGATAGACTAAAATCCTATGAGAGTTCAGCCACTTTAGGCTCAGTTTTTAGGCCTTAAAGTTTGCCTTGAATTAATGAGAGAAATCTTTTAGTTTGTGGGATAAATGACATTTATATGGTTTGCAAAATTATTTTATGCACTAACTAAAACAACTAGTAGTAGTGGTTGATGAAGTTATGTCAAAATTCATACCTTTATGAGTTTGTGGGAGAAATGAAAAATTGCCTTATAGTTTATGGGAGAAATGAAATAGAAATTTCACATGCCTTAAATTTTGCCTAAAAGTTTATGGGAGAAGGGAGAAATGACACATGTACAATTTTTTCGTTAAAGTGGTAGTGGTTTATGGATATTAAAATGAAGAATTTCTATTTATGTTCCAGAGATTGACTGTAGGAGCATTTACTGGATACGACACCTTTGAGAAAAGATGAGATCCAGAGGCTACCTATCCCTTTACAGACTCTGCCTTTAGAACTTGTAGAAGTTAACACTAAAAAGATAGACTAAAATCCTATGGAAGTTCAAAATCCTATGAGAGTTAAGCCACTTTAGGTTCAGTATTTAGGCCTTAAATTTTGCATTCAATTAATAGGATAAATCCTTTAGTTTGTGGGGGAAATGACATGTACATGTTTTGCAAAATTATTTTATGCACTTACTAAAACAACTAGTGGTAATGGTTGATGAAGTTATGTCAAAAGTCACACCTTTATGAGTTTGTGGGAGAAATGACAAATTACCTTATAGTTTATGGGAGAAATGAAATAGAAATGACACATGCCTTAAATTTTGCCTAAAAGTTTATGGGCGAAGGGAGAAATGACACATGTACAAGGTTTGCCTTGAAGTGGTAGTGGTTTATGGATATTAAAATAAAGAACTTCTATTTCTGTTCCAGAGATCGAATGTAGGGCCATTTACTCGATATGACACATTTGAGAAAATATAAGATTCAAAGGCTACCTGACCCTTTACAGACTCCGCCTTTAGAACTTGTAGAAGTTAACACTCAACAGTTACAACTTGAACATCAACCTACACTATCATAATATCACTGTACATAATCTAGATTATTAATATCCATTACATCATAAAACACTCCACTTTTAACATTTTACAAGATTACAAGCATCATGGAAGGTGTAAATTTAGGTACATTAATGAAATACATTGGGTTGATTTAAATATTACAAGAATTCTGAGTTGCTGAATTCTCTGTGTGAATTACTTTACAGTTTTTAATTATGTTCATTCTGTGTGAGTTTTTGTTCATTCTGTTGATGAATTTTGTGTGAATTTATGTTCATTCTATTGTTGAATTCTGTGTGAATTTCTATTCATTCTGTTGTTGAATTATTTATGAATTTATGTTCATTCTGTTGTTGAATTATGTGTGAGTTTCTTAATTCTGTTCATTCTATTGCAATTAACTCAAATAAAATGTGTTTTGGAAATACATTGCACAAAATACCTGAATTAATTTAAGTATCATAATTGAGATTTACATAGAAATATTTCTAATGTAATTATAAAAAATTAATTATTTATAGTAAATGTGTGGAGGGAAAACACAAAGTATAAGAGACTAAGGATATTTGTACAAGAGGGTTTTTCCTGAATTATAAAATAATAGATTTGTGTAAGAAAATATAAATCTAATTATACTTTTAATTGAGTTAAGAAAGTCAAAGTAGTGATTCTAAAAAGCGTAGAATTTTAGGATGTATATATATATATATATATATATATATATATATATATAAGAATCAAAGGCAAATAGAATGAAATAAAAGAAATTCTATACCTTTGTTATCAAATCTGGAGTTGGATGCAAATTATCGATTTCTACAATAGAAGCTTGAAGAGCAAAAGTGATCGAAACAAGGGAAACAAAAAATCAATGAAAAAAATAAAGAAATTAAAAATAACAAAATCGGAAATACATAAGAGTGAATTTGAAATCGAATTTCATTAATAATGAGGTAAATTAAGTCTTCTCTGGTATTATTACTAGAATTCAAAATTTCATACAGAATATCATAATTTCCATTAACGATCAGCACGAGGGTACTAGATTGAGAAATAACAAGTTTTTTCCAACAAAAAAAAAAAAAAAAACGCTAATTCTATGAGACCAGTACAAGAGCAATACATTCATCTTGTCTATCAAGTGATAGCAAGAAGGAAACAAATAAAATCAAAACCATCATCCTTTAATAGGATAGAGCTATGAGCGAATGATCAAATTTCATATGACTGTAAAGTATGAAAACCCATACACATCTAACATAAAGTTGCTAATCCAGAACCGTGCCAGATCCAAATCAACAGTAGATCCCCACAGACCAAAATGTAAATACAAGATGAGTCTAAAGCAGTCTAGCATGAGATACATATATTGGAGCATCGTCCCCTCGATAGAAATCAGAGAAAACATATATGTACAAGGGTACTGGATTGAGAAATAGCAAGTTTTTTCCATAAAGAAAAAATGTTGATTCTATTAGATCAGTACAAGAGAAATAAATTCATCCTGTCTATCAAATGATAGTAAGAAGGAAACAAAAAAAATCAAAACCATCATCCTTTAATAGGATAGAGCTATGAGCAGATGATCAAATTTCATATGACTGTAAATTATGAAAACCCATACACATCTAACATAAAGTTGCTAATCCAAAACTGTGCCAGATCCAAATCAACGGTAGATCCCCACGGACCAAAACGTAAATACAGGATGAGTACTAAAGCAGTCTAGCATGAGATAAATATATTAGAGCATCTTCCCCTCGGCAGAAATCAGAGAAAACATATATGTATAGAGGCTAGGTCCCAAAACAAAACCTTCATAAAACTGTAAATTCAATGACAGTAGCACCAAAATAAAAAAGGAGAAGGATATATATACATCTGGCTCACTTGCAAAAACAGGCTCGCTTGCAATAGATAAAACAGTAGAAACAATGAAGAAGCTCAAAATTATCAAAAGGCAGATGGAGTAGAAATAGCAAGTTATACAAAGTACAATGATTTTGGGGATTGATAACGTTGGTTTACTAGGTTGAGAATGATATATCGTCTCTATAGATAAATGGTATTCTGGATAAAATATTTATTATAAAATTATTTTAAATGGATTAAAGTAAATTTAAAATTTATAAAAATTAAAATTAGGTTCTGATAACAACTAAACAGTGATTCCCTTCTTCTATTAATATTGTTTTATCAAAAATTTATTTTTATCTATTAATACTATTTTATAAAAAATTTAGTTTCTTCTATTTATTCCTATTTTCAGCCTTGTCTGTCAGTATTGTCCCTAGTTTCTCTCGTCCACATATAACTGATAACAACTATTATCAACTTTCTCAACCCTTAATATTCATTGTTGTCGGCCTTCTTAGCCCAATGAAACGGATGATAACCATTGTCAACATTTTCATCCTCATGATGGAAATACATCAGCACAATGAAAACCTTCAATCACTTTGTGCTGGGACTGACAAAGAATTATAACTGGCCAAGTTGACATCCTTCTTAACACAATGAAACATATGATAAATTGACAATTGTTTTCAGTTTTGAACCTCCTGCTAGTAATACATATGCATACTGTAGAATTTTAGTCCTTGTCTGCTAAGGCTAACAACAAATTATGAATGGCAAAGTTAAAGTGTAAACATATAGATTTTCCATTGCTTATGCAGTTTCAACTATCTAACCCCTTTTCCTCAATTTTAATCATCAACCTATCATTTCAAAGTTAAAGTTTTCTTTGATTCTAGGGATTGATAATGCTAGTTTCCTAGGTTGAGAATGATATATTGTCTCTATTGATAAATGATATTCTCTGCCCATACTAGGTTGGTTTGTTGATCCATTTGGTTGTGTTTCTAATTTATAGTACTCTTTTTACTATAAGTCTTATGGTTACCTTCCAGCAAGCACACTTGACCTAACAACTAGAGACAAGCATGAAATCTTCCATTTGTACAAGAAATATTTCCATTAAGATTATCATATTTAAATTTTAACAAATAATTTTATTTTTTTAACTTGCTAAAAATAGAGGTTACAATGACGCATACCTAGTAATTCGTAGAAGAGAAGAGGATGAAGCCGCAATGAGAAGAAGAGGTGGGAGATCGCCGAATACGTCATGGAGGACGCAAACCAAATTCCCTATGAATAAAAAAAATTAAAATTAAAATCAAACAAAGCAACAAACAGAGCAACACAAAATTAAAATTAAAATCAAACAAAGTAGCGCCTCACCTCGTCGTCATGCTACAACAAAGCAACAGCTCACCTCACCTCATCGTCACGCTGTAATAGAGCAACACCTCACCTCACCTCGTCTCCCCTACAAACACACATACGTGAGACAACAAATAGATAACGGTAATACGCCTGAAACTTGTTAAGGTTTGTGGACCAGTATATTTATAAGACCAAGTTCGGCCGAACTAATAGTTTGGCCAGAGTATTAGTTCGACCGAAATTTTGTTGCCAGTTTTCCCATCTCCGGCCAAAAATCTGTTTTCCCATGTCGACAATACGTTGTCAATGTAAACGACATGTTAGGTCCCTATATTACTAGTATATTCCCTTATTGTTGTTAGTGTAACCCCCTTATTTTTATTATTGTACCCTTGTAACCCCCATATTATTATTATTGTGCCCTTAAATTATTATTGTTAGGTCGGATAGGATTAGATTGTGGCCCCACTAGGATTACATTGTGGCCCCATGGACTCCTATATATAGAAAGGAGGTTTTGTAATTTGAATCATCCAAGAATTTTTCATTCATGTAATGTATTAGAGGTTTTCCCCTCGAAGTGGCCTATTTCTAAGGCATTGATATCTCTTTTCTTCCATTTTTGGAGCTGGTTTCACAACATTTGGTATCAGAGCTTTGAGATTCTAGGGTTTCGCTACTCCAAACAGGTCATCATGGCATTTTCGCTATAAATTTTTTTCTACGAAGGTTCATAGTCTGAAATTTTTAGAGTGTGAAGCCAAAATCCTGAGGAACATTTTGCAAAATTTCAGAGCTTGGTTCGCAATATTTTCGGAGATATGATCTGTGCAATTTAGGTCATTTTGCAGGCACCTCAATTTAACCTAAATAGGTCATCGTGGTATTTTCATAATAAAGTTTTTTCTACGAAGGTTCAGAAGCTGGAATTTTTAGAGTGCAAAGCCGCAATCCTGAGGACAATCGTCAAAAAATTTCAGATATTGGTTCACAATATTTTTGGAGATATGATCTGTGGAAGTTAGGGCTTTTTGAGGCTTCTGAATTTCATCTCAAAGAGGTGATCGTGGGAAAATATTCATAGCTCTCTCTCTGAGAATTGGATTGGAATGTAGTAAAGAGTGGCCGCAAGTACACGGATTGTAGTTTTTGTTCTATCAATTTCAGAGCCAAAGGAGGAAACAGTGACACGTGGCAAGTCGTACAATTTTTCTCTACTAAACCAGTCCAAAATTGGGTCATTGTGGGAGATTGGACATAACTTTTCCTTGAAGAATCCAAATCAGATCAGACCTATGGCATTTGAAAGAAGCTTCATACGAATACTACAAGGCTGAATTTCAGATATTGAGGATCTGCAATATAGAGATAATTCAATTTCAATATCGAGCTCCTCAAAAGAAAGTAAAAGGTGTGTATTTTTTTTTCCGAATTTCATAAGTCTTCTTTGAAGAATCAAGTTGAATTGATTCCAAGGGCATATTGTAGAATAGACAGCAGTATTGGATTCTAAAATGGCCCCTAAAAATAATTCAACATCCATTAAGCCTTTAGAAGTCTCTACTATGACTCATGAAGATGAATAATGGAAACATGACATATCAAAATTACAAGAGCAAGTGCAACAAATTTTTCTCTTGCAAAGAGAAACAAAAAATGACATGGAAGTTTTGAAGAAAGGCGTGGAAACTAAGATGGATGGTTTGAAAAAAGGCGTGAAATCCAAGATGGATGGTTTGAAGAATGGCATGGAATCTAAGATAGATGGCATGGAAACTGGCATGGAATCTAAGATGGATGACATGGAAGAGAAAATGGAAAACATGAAGAATGATCTAAAAGCAGACATGGAAGGTTTGACAAATTTGATACAAGAAATGTTTCCTAATGGTGAAAAGATAGTAGAGGAAACTCATGATGAGAACAAAATAAATGTTAATCATGATTTCATAAAATCTAATGTTAGCGGGAAGAACCACCATATTCCAAAAATGGATATGAGGAAGTTTGATGGAAAGGATCCTGTAACATGGATACTACAGATGGAGCAATATTTTGATCTCCATAACGTGCAAAACACACAAAAGGTACGCATCGCAACTTTACATTTAGAACAAAATACATTTGTATGGTATCAATGGCTTTGCTCCCGTAAAAAAATTGTCACTTGGTCAATTTTTACGGAGGAAATGATAGCACATTATGAGGATACAAAGAGCAACACCTTTTTTAGCCAATTGATAAATCTCAAACAAAAGGGTTTAATGGGGGAGCACATTGAGGACTTCCAAAAATTGAATATAAGGGTAACTGATATTCCAGAGGAACACATGATTGATCTCTTCATAGGTACTTTAAAGGATAACATCCAACATGAAGTTCGCATTTTGGAACCTGATTCATTGGAGAAGGCATTCAGGTTGGCAAGAAAAATTGAATGTAAAATTATGGCGACAAGAAAGCCTACCACTCACTTCTATAAAGATGGAAGTGTTGCTACTCCTAGATTTCCACAACCTACAAGGTTGACACCACAACAATTGGAAGAAAAAAGAGAAAAAGGGATTTGCTACAATTGTGATAGCAAATACACTAAAGGTCATAAGTGTGCTGAGAATAAATTATTTTACATATATTTTGAAGAGGAAGAAGAAAATGAACAAGAAGAGGATATACACCAGGAACCAACCCAAGAAGAGGAAGAAATGAGTCCGACCATATCATGAAATGCATTAGCAGGAATTACCACTCCTCAAACTCTCAAGATATAAGGACATATCAAGAAGAAAAAGTTAATAGTGTTTATTGATTCAGGTAGTACCCATAATTTTATTCATTGTAAGGTAGCCAAGGAATTGAATTGTTTCCTATACCCAGCACCAGAATGTCAAGTGATGGTTACAAATGGAGGAACTATAAATTGCTCTGGAAAATGCCATAATATCAAGCTAACCATGGGGGAATATGTATTTAATATTCCAATTCTTTCCATTCCTATTGGAGGTGCTAATGTTGTACTAGGAGTACAATGGTTACAATCTTTGGGGATGGTAGCTTTTAATTTTCAAGAAATTTTCTTGAAATTTTTTTCAGAAGGAAAGGAAGTTGAATTACGAGGTATTGCAGGGAAGCCAGGAAAGATAATAATCTCTAATGTCATGGAAAAGCTTCTAAAGAAATAACAACGAGGAATAATTGCACAATTATGCTCACTAGAAGTTCCAACGTCAAAATCATCTATTTCTGCAAATCTCCAAAAAGTCTTGGACAATCATTCCAAGGTTTTTGAAACTCCAAAAGGACTCCCACCTATTCGTGATCATAATCATGATATTCATTTGATTCCAGGAAGTGTTCCTCCAAACATTAGGCCTTATAGATATCCTTATGTCCAAAAGATCGAAATTGAACGTATGATTGCAGAAATTTTAGAGGCGGGTATAATTCAACCTAGTCAAAGTTCTTTCTCTACTCCTGTAGTATTGGTACATAAGAAGGATGGATCATGGCACATGTGTCCGGATTATAGTGAGCTCAATAAGCTCACCATTAAAGATAAATTTCCCATTCCTGTGATTGATGAATTATTGGATGAATTACATGGAGCAATTTATTTTACCAAATTGGATCTTCGTTCAGGGTATCATCAAATTAGAATGAAGACTGAAGATATTTTGAAAACAACATTTCGAACTCATGAGGTTCATTATGAATTTTTGGTCATGCCTTTTGGCCTTACCAATGCACCTTCTACATTTCAAGGGTTGATGAATTCCATTTTCAAACCCTTTCTTAGAAAATTTGTGCTAGTATTTTTTGATGATATACTAATCTACAGCAAGTCTTGGAAGGATCATGTTCAACATGTTGACAGGGTGCTCAAACTATTGCAGGAGAAACAACTATATCCAAAAAAATCCAAATTTTTCTTTGGAGTACAAGAGGAGGAATATCTGGGTCATATTGTATCTCACGAGGGTATTAAGGTAGACCCTAACAAAATTAAAGCCATTAAGGAATGGAATGTCCCCACAACCATAAAGTAGTTACGAGGATTTCTCGGGTTGACAGGGTATTATCGAAAGTTTGTTAATAATTATGGGAGAATAGCAGCACCTCTAACAACATTATTGAATAAAGATGCATTTTCATGGACTCCTGAAGCAACTAAGGCCTTTGAACATCTTAAAGAGGCTGTTAGGTCTCTGTAATTTGCAAGATTGGAAAATACAAACTGCAAAGCCTACATATGAACCACTTTGGGATTCTAGGACCTAGCCCTCCTGAATCCAAAGAGGGATCTCTCTTATTAGTTCAAAGATTGATTTATCTTTAAAGGTCTTTTAGTATGATATTAGGCTAGTTATGAAGAAGAAGGTTTTGTTTGGGCAAAGATATATGAAGGTGAAGGAAGTCCAAATGAAGGGTGAAGGTGTATGAAAGTGAAGGAATGATTCAGCTAATATGATAGGCAAGGATCAGTTTCAATCCATTGGGCTATGGAGTCATAAGAGGATTTAATTGAAACATCAATGTTCAAGAGTGGTCCATGGGGCAAGTCATCTATGTCGAAGGATCTCTTTAAGTTGATTTTATGGAATGGAATGAAACAATAAGAAAGGGAAATTAAACAGATGAAGAACAAAGAGTAGCCTAAGATCAAGTAAGTACTTTGAAACTATCCTGCTTTTGGCATGCACTTAAGAAAGACATAAAAGTAATCTAAGATTAGGTAAGTACTTTGAAATTATCCTGCTTTCGATGCACTTTCAATAGAAAACAATTAAAACACATATAATAGCTTAAGATCAAGTAAGGACTTTGAACCTATCCTGCTTTCAGCATATTCCAAGGAAAAACATTCATGATGAACATAAAAAGTAGTTTAAGATCAGGTAAGTACTTTGAAACTAGCTTGCTTTCAACATACTCTTAAGGGAAAATTTCAGCCAACTTTTGGAGAAGAAACTAGAGGACAAGGCTAACCATAGACTTCCCTAGTTCAACTTTACTTAGCATAAATTGAAAATAACATTCAAGAACAATGTTTAAAGTTTAGACAGTAAGACATGGGAACACCAACATTCCTTAACTTCTTGGACTATATTAAATCATTCTCACATTCAAAATTAGAAGAAAACATGGATATAAAGATTATCAGTGAGATTAGGGTACTTTTGACAGTAAATTCTAGCTCTATATTTGTTGTTCTTTATCAGAGAAAGTGGACAGAATGGAAACAAAAAGAAAGTAACAATTTACAATAAGAAAAACATCACCATTGACATAGACCAGGATCCCATAAATAAGCTTGTATTTGATGCTTCAAACCAGTTATAATCATCAAGTCCAGTGGGTCTCTACAGCTTCAAACTTCTCATCCCAACTTAGGTATCTTCAACTGCAAAATAGAGCTTACAGCAGCTTCAAAAAACTATTTACATGCAATAGATATTCAAAGACCAACCTTTTTCTCATCTTCTACAGAGGTATTTATAGAAGAAATGAGGAGGTGGGATGAGAGAAAAGATCTCTAGGCTCAATTAATACAGTTTAATGCTACTCAGCCTTTGAGGGGCTCAATGGATAAGTTTTCTGATGTTTCCTTTGTATTAATTGGTTTTCATTAAGTTTTAGGCTACTCGGCATAGTTTTTTAACTTTAAAGCTATTGAAGCGAGTTAGAAATAACTCTGGCTGTCTTTTAGGCCAAAATATCACTGACTGAGGCAATAACTAGGCCTTCTTTTGATTTCTTTGAGGCTGCAGGTGGCTTTTGGTAGCTGAATAGGATTCAATTAGCCTCTGATGTGGCAGTGGAGGCTTCTCGGACTGATAACTTTCTTTGTTTTTCCCTAAAACACCTTTAATTTACTTTAGATCTGTGTTTTAGGCCTAATTAGGCTTTGATCTTCTTTTCTAGTCTTCATGTTGTCTTTAATTGTGTGGATTAGGCCTTTGATAATAGAATTTATGCCTTAATCCTTAAAAACTATGTTTAAAACCTTTAAACATTGATTTCTTCTTTGATTTTATCCCTGGACACTGATACTTTTTGTCTAATTAAGGTTTACTATGTTTTTTTGTTGTGCAGGCGCATAGAGGGTTTCATAATGTTATCAGTGCTCATGAGGCAAGGATAAATCATGATGTGAACCCTACAGATTGATCTTCTTCATGAATAGTGGCATGAGGGATCGTCATCCCCGGCCCTTGATTTTCTTTTAAAACTGTGGAGAAAACTTAAAAAGCTGCACAAAATGAACAAAAATTAAGAAAACCCCAGTGAAAATAGGTTTAGATAGCTCTGGGCACAAGATTAAATCGTGACCATTGGATGGAACCAATCAACGGCCAAGATTGCTTTCTGAGGTCAATTGGGGAGGTGGTTGGATGAGTGAAGGTCGATTTAAGTCCAGGCCGTTGATCTAGATTGATCAACGGCTGAGACCAATCGGGAGCTTTACAATTTGGGGGGTAACGTTAAAATGAAATGGCAGAAAATGTGATAGAAAAGGGGAAAAACCTTTGGCAGAAGTGAAATGGGCTAAAAACGAAGTTTGGATGTGGGATGAATAAGAGTCGTTGATCTAGAATGATCAACGGTCGAGATGAATTGGGAGAACATTTAGGGAGAAGAGGAGATAGGTGAATGAAATGGGGGTGAGAATAGATGAGAGTCATCGAATTAGTATGATGGACGGCAGAGATCAAAAGTTGAAAATTCAATGCAGTGGAGAAGGTGGTTTAGCGAAAAACCAGAATGGTTTTTGCATTATTTTTGGGTGGTAAACGGTTTCGCCAAAAAAAATGCGATATGGTTCATTAGCTGACACGCGTCCTTTTCAAAACCGCCTGTTACGGATTTTTTTCGAGCGTTAATGTTCGGGCGGAAAGATTTTGCAAAATGGGGTATCAGCTGTTGGATCAGTGGAGCTAGATTGGATGGCACGGAAAGATTGCGATGGAGGAAGTTGCGCGGGATAGATCTTGACCATTAGATCTATAAGAATGGATAGTGGAGATCTGTCAATGGGGGAAAATGAGAAGGGCAGGGTTCAAAAGCGGAGTTAATGTGAACCGTTGGATTTGAGGAAATCAATGGTGGGGATTTGATCGGAGATCAGGATGGTGGAGGTCTACGCAATGGGCGAGCATGATGCGATTAAGCGTTGGCCGTTAGATTTTTCTAAATGAATGGATGGGATCTCATCGGAGCATCGCATCGGCAGAGGTTAATGGAAAGGGGTTTAATTTTTTGAGATTGTACGATTATGCGAGGGCCGTTGGATTAGATGGGAGATCAACGGTCCGTACTCAAACTGAGGATTAATGGAGAGAGATGATGGGTGGAGTGCAATGAGTTCTTAGCCGTCAGTTCTTGTGGATTCGACAACTAAGATTTAATCAGGAAGATCGACATCGGAGGAGGGAATGGGAAAGAACAAAGGGAATTTTGCGATGCGATGGAGCACTGTCCATCAATCGGAAGGATGATCGATGGCTGAGATTTGCTCTGAGGGATTGCATCGGAAAATTTTGAAGGACATGGAGAAAAGGGAGGACCTAATGCGAACTTGCGATGCGATGAGCCGATGACCGTTGATTGGTTTAGATCAACAGTTGATATTTGTTGCAAATTCGAACTATCAGGTCTTATTAAAATATAATGAAAAGTCAGGTTTTATGAAATACAAAGGAAGAAAAGGTTTCGACGGGGTTTGGAGAAGAGTTTAGGCCCTTTAAGCACCTGGTTGCGGGGCTTAAGGTATTATGAGAAGCGGGGGTTATAGGAGTTAAGCCCTCGGGGGTTAAAGTTCCATATAATGTAATATAAGTGTTTTTAGGCTAAAAAACAGGGTTTTTAAGCCAATTTGAGAGTTTCAGTAGAAGGAAAAGGAGTTTTTTAAAAACAAATGGAAGGAGACCAAATGATTTTAAAAGGGTCTTGAAGTGGATTTGAAGGTTAAATGAGGCTCATGAAGGAATTTTATGAAGAAAAGGGGATAAAAATGAAGGTCAATTATGAGTGGAAAGAGGGGTAAAATGATGAAAAAATGGGGTTGTTCAGTAGTCTTTTTCTTCAGGAAGACAGCAGATTTTTCAGGTTTCTGAGGGAAACAGTTGTGAAGATTAAATAAAGTATTAGTTAAATTCATAAGACTTTAAGAACTCACAATTTGGCCATGAAATTGTTTCTTGAAGTCTAAAAAGATCTAGCCACCATTTGATATGACAAATTTTTATAGGTGGCTAACAAAGGCAATGTACCTAGCACCAGTCTTAGCTACGCCAGACTTCACAAAAACCTTTATTGTGGAATGTGATGCCTCAGGAAATGGAATTGGTGTTGTTTTAATGCAAGAAGGAAGACCCATTTCTTTTGAAAGTAATCCAACCAAAGGAAAGTATTTACAGCAATGTACCTAGCACCAGTCTTAGCTACGCCAGACTTCACAAAAACCTTTATTGTGGAATGTGATGCCTCAGGAAATGGAATTGGTGTTGTTTTAATGCAAGAAGGAAGACCCATTTCTTTTGAAAGTAATCCAACCAAAGGAAAGTATTTACAGAAACCTATTTATGAGAAGGAAATGTTAGCAATACTGCATGCACTAAAGAAATGGAGAACTTACCTAATGGGAAGACACTTCAAGGTAAAAACTGATCATGATAGTCTTAAACACTTTTTGGAACAAAGAATATCTTCAGAAGAGCAGCAAAAATGGGTCGCAAAGATGTTGGGTTATGACTTTGAAATAATATACAAAAAAGGGAAGCTAAATGTTGTTGCAAATGCACTCTCAAGAAAGAATGAAGAGGTGGAAGCATTCTTTTGTGCCATTTCTATTATCCAACCAGATTGGATAACCGAAGCAAGAGATGAATGGAAGAAGGACGAAGAAGTGTGGACACTCATTCAAAAGTTGCAGCAAAATCCTAGTACATTTGATACATTTACTTGGAAAAATGATTCCTTATGGTACAAAGATCGCTTATATCTTTGTAAGAATTCCCAAATAAAACAAAAGATTCTTTTGGAAGTGCACACTTCTCCTTTAAGAGGACACTCAAGATTTTTAAAAACTTACCATAGGGTGAAGAAATAATTTTTTTGGGATGGCCTTAAATCTGATATTCAAAAGTTTGTGGTGGAATGTTTGGTTTGCCAGCAGAATAAAGTTGAGACAATTAAGACCCCGGGTCTTCTACAACCTTTATCCATTCCAAGTCAACGTTTGGAGGAGATTTCAATGGATTTTATCACAGGTTTACCTAAGTCCGAAGGAAAGAGTGTCATCATGGTGGTAGTTGATAGACTTAGCAAGTATGCACACTTTTGTGCATTATCTCATCCATTTAAAGCAAGTACAATTGCTACTACATTTATGGACACAATTCAAAAGCTACATGGAAACCCAAGGGTTATTGTGAGCGACAAAGATCCCATTTTTACTGGAAATTTTTGGACGGAGTTATTTTCTTGTTTGGGTGCTCAATTAGCTCATAGATCATCATATCATCCTCAATCCGATGGTCAAACTGAGATAGTAAATAATTTTTTGGAAGGATATCTTCGTTGTTTTGTATCTGATAAAAAAACACAATGGGTCAAGTGGTCACCTCTAGCTGAATGGTGGTATAACACTTCCTTCCATACTGTAGCAAAAATGACCCCATTTATGGCACTTTATGGATATCATCCACCATCCATCACATCATATTTAAGAGAAAATTCTAAGGTTCAAGCAATGGAAGATCACATCGAGCATTAACAAGAAGTTCTCCAACTCTTAAAGGACAACCTGAATTTGGCACAAAATCGAATGAAACAACAGGCAAATCAACATCACAGCGAGAGAAGTTTTGAGGTAGGAGACTGGGTATTTTTACGGCTACAACCATACAAACAAATGTCCCTCAAGCAAGCTAAGAAGGATAATAAATTATCACCAAAGTACTATGGTCCTTACAAGGTGTTGCAAAAGATTGGTACTATGACATACAAATTAGAGCTTCCTGCTTCTTCACGAGTGCATCCATTTTTCCATGTTTCATGCTTAAAGAAAGTTATAGGTGAAAATCTTCCAGTTCAAACAATATTTCCAAAACTTGAAGAGGAAGGAAAAATCATGTTGGAACCTGAAGCGGTCATGGAAACAATAACTTGACACCTATGGAATTGATCAATTTCAGAGTATCTCATCGAGTGGAAGAACTTACCCACTGAAGATTCTACATGGAAGGATGAGAATTTTATACATAAGCACCCAGAGCTACTCAAGCGTTGAGGACAACACTTTTTTGAAGGAGAGGGGCATGTTAGGTCCCTATATTACTAGTATAGTCCCTTATTGTTAGTGTAACCCCCTTATTGTTATTATTGTACCCTTGTAACCCCCATATTGTTATTATTGTGCCCTTAAATTATTATTGTTAGGTCGGCTAGGATCACATTGTGGCCCCACTAGGATTACATTATGGCCCCATGGACTCCTATATATAGAAAGGAGGTTTTGTAAATTGTATCATCCAAGAATTGTTCATTTATGTAATGTATTGGAGGTTGCCCCCTCGAAGTGACTTATTTCTAAGGCGTTGATATCTCTTTTCTTCTATTTTTGGAGCTGGTTTCACAACATGGCAGAATTAGTTCAGACGAAATAATTTCGAAAGTTCAGCTGAACTCTAAAACAGTTCAGCCTAACTTTTAAAAATGTTCAGCCGAACTGTTGGGAAAATGACTTTTCTGCCCCTGATTCTCACAAAAGTGTAACCCACCTTCGCATTTTTACCCGATTGTAATTGAAATTTTAATTTTAATTGTATGTAAAATTGTAATTGTATTTGTATTTGTAATTTTAATTGTAATTGTATATATGTAAAATTGTAAAATTGTAATAGTAATTCTAATTGTATGTAAAATTCTAAAATTGTAATTGTAATTGTAATTGTAATTTTAATTGTAATTGTATGTGAAATTGTTAAATTGTAATTATAATTCTAATTCTAATTGTAGTTGTAATTTTAATTGTAATTATATGTAAAACATTTGTAAAATTTTAATTGTATTAATTCGAAATGATTGTAATTGTATGTAAAATTGTAAAATTGTAATTGTAATGGTATATATGTAAAATTGTAAAATTGTAATTTAAAATGTAAATTTTATGTAAAATTATAAAATTGTAATTGTAATTGTATGTAAAATTCTAAAATTGTAATTGTAATTTTAATTTTAATTTTAATTGTAATTGTATGTGAAATTGTAAAATTGTAATTATAATTCTAATTCAATTTGTATATAAAATATTTGTAAAATTCTAATTGTATTCATGTGAAATAATTGTCATTGTATGTAAAATTTTAAAATTGTAATTGTAATTTTAATTGTAATTGTATGTGAAATTGTAAAATTGTAATTGTAATTCTAATTCTAATTCTAATTTTAATTGTAATTGTATGTAAAATAGTAAAATTTTAATTGTATTAATGTGAAAATTTTAATTGTATTTATGCGAAATAATTTTATTAAAATTTTTAAATTTGTAAAATTGTAAATAATTGTAAAATAATAAATCTAGAATAATATGAATTTTTGTAACATAATAAAGTTTAGAAAATAATGCAAATAAATTCATGTACTTTAGAATTATCATTATTTTATTATGATCTTACATACCAAAAAAAATAACTTTACAAAGTACACCATTGTTTTTAAGATCAACATAATTGAAAATTATCAATTAGTTCAAAATACATATTATAATGTTTAAAAAAAAAAGAGTCTTATAAGTTATAAGGTAATTAAGTCCTCTTCTTTATAAAAACCCATCTTAAAAAGTATAAATGATGAAATAAAACATGTACCATATCACTCTCGGTTCTCATGATCACCCTCATTATCTTCCAACTCACTTGACATGATAACATTATTGTTGTAAAAAATATGTTTTGATCTAGGGTCATGTCTCAATACGAACCACCAATCCATATCCAACACATCTGGGTAAAAAAACACCTGGTTGCAGTGTTTTGGGAAAACATAGGGCTCCTTAGCTTCATCCCACATCTTTCTAGAGTTGATACATATCAGCCTACTATCATGATCATCCTTTACATTATTCCGATCAAAGGTGTCCCGCCACTTACACCTAAAAATAACACATTGGAAAGAAGAGAAATCCACTTCAATGATCTCTTGTATCTTTTCAATGTAACCTAATGTCCCTCGTACTAGGTTCTAATCACGGTGGCTAGATCGACTAGATTGATTAAACTAGACTTCCACTCCATAGTCTTGTTTCATGTGTCCATCATCGGAATTTTTTGTGCAAAAATGGTGTCCATATGCCCACATAGATGGGAACAAATGCACCTATAAAAAAGTTAAAAAATCATAGTGTCATGTGTCTTATAATAACCCAACAGTTAAAATATGAAATATATATGTAATTACATTTTAAAGGTGAATTATTAAGTTTCAAATGTACATATAAACTAAATAAATTATTACCGAGTTGGTGCACCCAATCCTTACGTTTAATTCATCCTCTTCAGCACTTAGGTAATGACCGGTTACACCGTATTTCTCTCTGACTTGGTTAGAAACCCAACTGTTGGGGCATATTTTTGGCATATTTTCTTTTAAATGATCGAGATAAGGCACACTTCTACCATTCAACCATCTGAATTCTTTCCTATCACTATCCCATTTCATTCTCTTTTGTTCGTACAATGCAAGCCATGGTTGTGTTGCTTCGGAATTGTAAAGAATGAATTTATTAGTTGCTTCAATTTTTGCATCCGTTGATGAAATCAAACCAACATTGTATAGTACATAGAGATCAAAATATACATTATATCGAAGTTCAACATGAATATTTACTTTGTGTAAATTTGAAAAATTATAAGTCGCTTACTCTTTATCAAGCGATTTTTTCCATTCGTTTGGAGCCACTCCCCTTCTCTTTTTCCTTCATCCCTTTCATTGTCCTAGATCACCACACCTAGTCTATTGTATATCTGCTTGATGTACTCACTAACATAATAGAAAGACTCATATGATATGTACCCCTCTGCCATAGACCCCTCGGGTTCTTCCCTTTATTGAACAAAACCTTTCAATTTCTTCATGTACCTATCTTAGAAGAACACCCAACAACAAGAAACCACCCCAACTAATTCAACCTCATCTACTAGGTGGATTAGAAGATGAACTTGCAAGTCCATAAACTCGTCGGCAGCTCCTTCTCAAACATACAAACAATCTCAACTATCTCTTGATGCCACTGTGGAATGCTAACCACATGAATCTCCTTTGATGTGATACAACATACAAATGCATATAATTTATATATGGAATGTCCTAGATCTTGGGGGAATTCATGTTTCACACACCTACGCATGAAAAAAGGATAATGACACTGAAAAGTTATAAACAGGTGCAATAATATAAAAAATTAGTTATGTTTTATGATCCCTGCATAGGATAAAATTTGTTATATAAAAAATAATAAAATCATGATTTTGACATTATACGTACTCTTAGAAGATTCAAATGGTCATGCGATTTCAACCCTGACAAATGGTCATCCATGGTGAAGCAGCGTCGTAGTCAAGACTTGTATGAATATGGCACCCTCACACCCATTATAAATTCCTTTGCCAAAGAAAGATCATCTTTTTAAAAAATCCATGGGACATCGCCTTCTTTGAAATACCATGAATTATAGGGATAAAAAATTGCCTCTAATCTTGTACTTTCTAATTGTCGTGGCCAATGTTTCTTTTTAGTTTTTGAAGTAATAAGATCTTTCCTAAAATCCAATGTATCACTTTGTTTCGATGATATGTGCCTCCATAAAGAAGATGAAACATTTTTAAATATATGCATGGGATATAATAAGTGGGTAATCTTAAGATGCTCCCAATATGGGAGGTTATAAAAGATATATTTCCTTTTCATCCCAATGGTAAATTTTTCAACATAGGTGTCGAAGAATTCTAGATCATCGAACATAGGCTCCCCATTTGAATCGAACATTTCTATGAACTCCTTCTCCTTCTCTCTCTCATATTCTCTAAGCCATTCAGCTGGTGTCGTTATTGGAGGCCTTTGGGTTCTCTCTCATTTACCATTGAAAATGGATGTTGCTCTTCTATAAGGGTGTTATTCTGGGAGGAATACCTTGGAGCAGTCATACACTGGTTTTCATAGGTCGTTGGACCATCTAACTTTCATAGAAGGTCCACAAAATTTACATCCAGAATACCCTTTTGTTACAAGACCTGTGAGATTATTGTATACAATTTATATGCATGGCATGTTAAAGAATATCATGAAGATCAGAAAAATTACAACGAATTAAATAACTAATATGCGAAAGAATATTGTTACATATATAAACAAATCAATAAACATTTAATTTACTAGAGAAAACTCCTAAGCCTGGATAATCATGTGTCTTATAAGCACATCTGCAATACAACGTAAAACTCCTCTCTGCTGCGATGGTTCTTGATACATCGTAAACATTTATCCCATCCCATAATTCCTTCAATTCATCTACTAGTGGTTGTAAGTAGACATCCATATTCTTCACTTGTCTTCTAAATAGTACGTGCACCGCACATGTACTATTTGGAAAAAATAATTTTTTATTTTATGTGTTAATCGGTACACTGTTTAACATATAATGCACCAGGTCTCCTTGTTGACAGAGAGCACCGTAAAGTGGTCCCATTTTTGCACAGTGTGTTTATAAGAACAGGTTGCACCGCCCCCTCTATGATACCATATGCTACAAAAACTAACACTAGAGGATTTTTATTAATTTGTCTGTGTTAATCAGTGCGTTGGTTAATATATAGCGCACCGGTGATCCTTGTTAACATGGATCATCATACGATGTTTTATACTTTTTTGGCGGTGCATTTATAAGAACACAATGCATCGACATTGGTGCGTACAACATTAAAGGCGCACCGGTTTCTTGATATTTTTTTTTATCTGAAAAGTTGATGATTTATTTATAAAATATATTACTGAATGATATGGTACAAGTTTCATATTGATAAATAAATGGCCGAAAAGAGATCAAGTAAAAAAAATACTAATAGCACATCAAGAAAAGAAAAAAAGGCAAGTTCTTTATAAATTTTTTACAAAAATTATTATTTTTGAACTATATGTAAATTTAAATAATATGTATTTTTACTGTGTATCATGCAGAGCCACAAAATGACGAAGCTCGTTAAGATTATTTATGATCTAGGACCAGAAGAGCATAAAATCTTGATGGAAAAATTACAAAAGACTGAATCAGGTGAATGAAAAAATGTTATCGATCCAATATGAGTTTCGTTTTTTAATTTTCATTAATAATATACTTCAAATTATTAGATAACATGTTTCAAACAATCCATTAATTCACATATATTTAATGTTCTATAGGGACCAAAAACTTAGAAAATGAATGTTGTTCTAAGAAAAGAAAAAAAAAGAACATGCAAATGAAAATGAATTGCTTCTTAGCTCGTCTGGAGTGGTGTTGGAGGTTAACGAAAGGGGGAAAAAGTTTTACAAAATTTTGAGGGATCTAGTGGAATGAAAGTATAAACGTTTTTTCCACTTACAATACAAAAATCAATCCGATGATTCCAAGAACCAAATTTTATCTAAACTACATGAAAAGTTTCTAGAGAATTGGTCAATGTGACATGTCAGACTTTTAATAGCAAAAACGTACAATAACAAAAAAGAAGGAATGCAAAAGGTAATATTGCTATAAATGTTTTTCTAGAATTATTTATAAATATCACTTTTTTTATATCTACTTTTCATATATCAATATAAAAATTAAATAGTTTATTGTCATGTTACATTTTCAGAAAGATTATGAAAATCTCAAAAGATGAACAAGCTGATATCATAAATATGCCAGTAGGAATGTCCAAAAAGGTGTACAAGGATATGGTCAAAGAAATGGACAAAATTGCATAGTAGGAGGAGCCATATCAACAAAAACATGCTTCAAATGTAATATGTAATCATTTAATTTTTCGATTAGGTACAATAAATAAACAATTTGTCATTAAATATTAATTTTCAAGTATTTTCTTGCAGAAAATAAAAGAAAATGGAACCCATTCAGCACATAAAATAGGACGACAAGGAAGAAAATGGTTGATATCTATGTTTGTGAGTAATTTTTACTTATAACAACTTAACTTGATTTCATTTTGTATATTTTACGTTGTTTTACAACAATCATCATTGAATGTATTCAAACAGGTGCTAACATACAAAGAATAACCATCAGTCGAATTGATTGACATTGGGTTAAATATGGTTTGTGAGTATATGTTGGCATATCAGAAATTAATTGTGGAATTTGTAAGCATCTGTCGATCTTGTTTTACTTAGCTCCTTCTATAATTAATAGAACAAAAAAATATTTTATATTAAATATATGATTTATTATGGGGTATAAAACATGCAGGAAACAAAGTATGGAACTACACCAACAGATGAAATCTTGAAAGATGGCATGAAATTTGGTTTGAAAGAATGTGTATAGTTCATGAGTCAATTGTTGCTATGGTACGTCATTCCTTTTTTATTTACATTGATGTATATATATATTTTTTTCTAATTTATGCTACTTCTATTATATCATATTAAACAAAACATTACAGAGCGCTTCCTAGGGAATAGACAAGTCCATTCCAGAGGGAAAATTCAATAGTTTTTTGCCAAGAGCTAGACTGCCCCATAAGGGGAAACTAGTCCTTAGAGACCAAAGAGTAATTGCTACCCAAAACGAGAAACCAGCATAAAGAGTTTTCATAGTTGAACATAAAACACAAAGCAATCCATTCCTAATCATAAGCATGCCGATGAAAGATAGATTAGTAATACTAAGGAAGACCTACATTCTTGTCGCTAGGAGGAGGGGCTTCTTCCAAGAGTCTACACACATAGTCAGCATCCATCGGCTCTATGCTCAACGCGTTTGCAGCAGGAAAAGAACGTGATGAGGCTGGGAGACAAAGTCTCGCCTCAAAAGCATCCCGCTGCAAGTCGTCAAACGAAGAGGTGGAATGCATCTTGTGCCGGTCTGAACTGCCGCCATATTTATGAACCTAGTTGCATGCTACGTCCTGGTCTGAGCTACCACCTTCACTCTTCTCTTTGGAATCACTAGGTTTGATGCTGTCACTGGAGGCGGATTGCATAGCGAGGGATTTCATCTTCTGAGGGATGAAAGAAGATTCAGGGGAGATGGTGGATTTACGGGCACGATTCTTGCTACGGGAGGAGGAGGGGAGAGGGATAGGGGAGGGGAGTTGCAAGGATAGCCGAGCATTCAGATTAACAGGAGGGGAGCTATCAGGCACAATCCAGTCGATGGACAGGTTCAGGTAAAAGCTAAGGGCATTCGACAAAGGAGGACGGGATGGTAGGCCACACTTCCCAGCCCTTCGACATCTTAATCTATGGTGACAAGGCATAATGGTCCAGGGGGGAGGTTGACCTGACCAGAGGGGGAAGGAGGTAGGCTTAAGGGGGGAGCTACTACCAAAGTGAACGCAGGATGGACCGAAGTGATGCACCTGAGGCGGGGAAGAATGAACAACAAAATGCACAGCAAGCAGACGGGTGGGACGATATGAGGAGGAGAAGGCTGGGGTGGTGGGCTGAAAGGCAATGGAGAGCAGAATAAATGCAGAGCCAACCTGGTACGTCGCCTCAAAGGTGGCGGAAGGTGCCTTAAAGGCGATCTCATGCCAGTATTTAATGTAATGAAGATCCCCAGGATCGATCACATGGGTGCGTCGTGTGTCTACCCACATGGCGGCCTTGTGGCTCCTTGAAATGCTAACGTACATTGATGTATATTATTTAATATTGCAATTTTCATTATTCTCATCAATGTATATACACCCATTACAGTTTATTTTTATGTTTGTAGATGGAAGGTGAAGAAGAAGAAAAATATCAGCACCGTGAACAAAACATTCCTCAAAATAACCCAAGTCATGGAAGTAGCTAGAGCAGTGACAACAGTTCAAGCAGAGAATGATGATCATTATGTTTAGATATCAAAGCAAGGCATTGTATTTTTTTAAATATTTGTCTGTGAAATCAGACATTTTGTTTAATGTAATGGACATAGTGTCCCAATTGAAAGACAAAGGGATACCGATAACTTTCCCATTTTGTATGACAAAGAGTGTCTTATTCATATATATATATATATATATATAATAAAATATGTTTTAATTTATTCTATTACATTCTCCATTGTCACTATGAAATGTAACACCACTAATTAAATATTATAATGAAGAGATGTGAAATATGATGATATGATACAACAAATTAATCCAAACATCACATTCAAATGCACTAATAAAAAAATAATTGATATGAATACTATTATAAGTAATGTGTCACCTTTTGACAAATAATGAATTTAAAAAATCACAATAATTATGATATGATATAACAAATTAATCCAAACATCACATTCAAATGCACTACTAAAAATTTAATTGATATGAATACTATTATAATATGTGTCGACTTTTGATGAATAATGAATTTTTAAAAATCACAATAATTGCACTGTCACAGGTCGATGTTTCTAAAAAATTCAAAATGAACATCAGTGCATGTTAGTTACTGTACACCAATGCATTTTTATGATAAAGCGCATCGGTGCGTTTCCACAACCTATGGGCACCGCACAAATACCAATACATATTATAACTCTCGGTGCAGTTGTGTGATACAGCGCACTAGTGCACTTATGTGAGACTACTCACTGTTGCATTTGTACGAACTATGGACACCAGACAAATACCAATACGTATTAGAAAAATCGGTGCATTTATGTGATACTGGGCACCAGTGCATTTCTATAATACTACAAATCGGTGTTTTGATATGACCTATGGACACCGCACAAATCCCAATACCAATTAGAATGAACTGGTGTGTTGTATCACCTACAGTGCACCCGATGCAGTTTTATACATTTATGACCTGGTGCATGCAACTTCGACTGCCCCAGGCCGACCATCTGGATGACATGTACCTGGAAATTTCTAAATGTCCCAGGACATCCTTTATTTGTTTTTTGTCTCGATGTTTCTTAGGTTTGTAGGACCGGTGTGTTTAATCTAAAACGCACTGGTGCGTTGACACCTGAATAGTGCACTGATGAGAAAAACATCTGTCATAACCTTTGGTTTCCCAGTATTTTTAGTGTTGTTGAAATTCTGTTAGAAGCTCTGCCAAAACCTTCGTTACCGAAAATGGATGTTGTAGAAAATGTTTTTTTGACAATTTTGGCCAATTTTATAACACTAAAAACCTTCGTTATAACCTCTGCTAGAGGGTATTTTCCTTGTAGTGGATTTAAATTTCTCAAAATCCTCTCATTTTTCTTTAAGAAAGGTAACCCATGTCATTCTTGTATAATCATAAATGAACAACACAAAACACCTTTCATCTTTCAGTTTTTGAGTCTTGGTTAGTCCATATAGGTATGTAAAAATGACTTACAGAGGCATGGATTTAGAATATTATTTTGTTTTGAAGAAGACCATGGTTTTTTTTCTAAATTGGCTTACCTTATAGATGAAAATCATGTGGTTTTTATATTTTCGGCATGTCCTTTACGCCTTGTGCTTCTATAACCTTTACCAAATTATCAAAGTTGATGTGTCCCAATCTTTTGTGTTTTAGCTAGCTCTCTTTTATCTTTCCCATACAACATTTTTTTTTCAACTCCATCAATAATGTATACATTACCTAAAGTTCTATTATCCTTTGCCACTAGATTTCCTATATTGGAATTTATAATTTCACACATTTTTTAATTAATTGAGAGATCATACTCTTTATCCCACATTTTTTTAGGATATTCTGACACAAAAGAAATAGTTAAGTGTAACTTGGTCTAGCGCAGAGTTAGGTAAAGTGTGTTTCTTTACTATGTAAATTTGTAACTCATAATCTGATGGTCACGATATGTAGTGATTTGACGGTTCATAATCTCCTCGGTATTACCCACACTTGATCTATGGATTAACACCTGATTGGTCCATGATCCCTATTTAAAGAGCATGGAGGGTCATTTTTCTGGTAACCATTTATGAGAGAAGCTTATGTAAATTTTCTTTCTTTATATTAATAAATTTCTTGAAGTGGTCATCTTGGCTCAGGTCGTAGACTGTTTCCCTCTTTGAGGGTTTTAACCACATCAAATACTAGTGTACTAATCTGTGATCTATTTGTGAGCAGTGAACTTTGGTGTTTAATCTAAGGAACTTAACCTAGAAATTCGTACATGGTATCAGAACCATTTTGAGGGCCACATGCGTTGTTGGTCCAAATTCGAAGCCTGTTCGACTGCATGCGACTGAAGTTTTCCAAATCTATTGTTTCTGACCACTTTTGGGTCGAGAGAACTGCTCTGTTGTGTCTGGAGCATCTCTTACAGTAAGGATCCCCTTTTTTTTTCATGCGAAAAGGTTTCTAGTTGCCCAAGTTATGTCATTTTAGATATGGAGGAATAAAGTATCTTTTTTGCAATTATATTTATTAATCCCTCTATTTATTTTTCTTTATAGTTTTTTTTTTTTTGGATCTATACCCTCTTCTCTGTGTATGCTCTTTGCTTCTTGTTGTGTGCAATCTCGGCAAATCCGAAACAGGAAGATGATATTTTTCTATTATGTATGCTCTTTCCCCGCGTCTTTGTGCAATCTCGGGAAATCAGAAAGAGCAAGAAAAATAGATAGTTTTTGGTAAGAATAACTGCAAATCTAACATTCTGCTGTAAGGTTTTTTTTTTTTTTCACAGATTTTGTGGCTTTTTTGTTGCAAGAAAAAGCGTGCACATCACAAAAAAAAAAAACAAAAACCCTTCCTCCTTTCAAGCCATTATAGAATCCTTTTGCTAGCTCACATGGTGTAAAGTTACTTTATGAGAATAGAGGTATTTTGTTCAAGTCTCTTTCTCAAGCTTCTTTTTCTAAAAAGTTTTTTGTTAAATTATTTTTTCTTAAAAAGCCTTTTAGCAATTTGTGGGTTTTAAAAACATGGTTTTATTTAAAAAGCACATGTAAAATTAACGTTGTAAAAGTGACTCTCACTTATTTATAAAAGTGGATCACATAAAGTACTTTTTTAAAAGCGAACTTATTGTATTAATTTTGGAAGGGTGGGGGGGCTTTGAAGTACAATTTCATCATCAAATTTCAACCTCTCACATAACTATTTGTCATCTACTACAACTGCTTTTCAAAAAGGAATAACTTCTTCATCCGGAAGTTGTTTTCAAAGCCGTTTTTTTTTTTAACCGGCCTAATATTTTGAGATATTTCTATTGGATTAGTTAGTTTCAGCCTTTTTAGCTTCAATTTAAAAAAAAATGGAAAGTTCATTCCCAGTTATTCTTAACAGCACCAATTATTTCCAATGGCTATCCTACATGGTAGACTTACTTAGAAGTAAAGGGGTTTATAGAATAGCCACAAGACAAGAAACTAAACCTACCAATAGAGATAAAGCCACTAAATGGGAAAATAAACAATATCAAACAAGAGGGTTAATAGGAATTTCCATTGCTCAAGATCTTAGATTTCATATCCAAGAAATTGACTCCCCTGATGAAGCTATGAAAAAGCTAAATACTATTTTTGACATTCAAAATGAAATCAAAGCCCACCAGCTTGAAAATGAATTACTTACTTTGGACCCCAATAATTTCTCCTCTATTGAAGATTTTTTTTCCAAATTCAAGACCCTTAGAATTCTTTTAGAAGGTTATAAGGTCAAAAAGGAAGGTGGTAGCCTTATCTATTCCATTCTTGCTAAGCTTGGCCCTGCATATGTATTTGTTTCCACCTTACATTCCACTAGAGAAGCCCTCATCTCTCAAGGAACAACCTACAAGTCCCCCTCTTTTGATGCCTTTTGCAATTCTTTGATAATAGAACAAGAAAAAAATCTTACACCTTGGTATTATTAATACTGGAAACCCTTCTAAGAAAGCCTTAGCAGCCTAGTAGCAACCATATCAAAAGAATCCCAAGAAGAAGCATCCTAAAAGAATGGTCCTAAACCAAACAAGGGTCTTAAGAAATTTCAGCCGCAAACTGAAAAAGCAACTCAGTAAACTAATAAGTCAAATAAAAACAAAGGGAAGAAGGTAGATATACATTGCAAATTTTGTAATCGTGATGGCCACATAGAGTCAAAATTTTTTAAAAATATGGAAGCCTTGGAAGTAGCAATGAAGAAGGACAACATCAATTTGGAGAACTCTTCAACTTCATCTTTAGGAATGGCACTTTATACTTCTGGTTGTCAAGCATCAAGATCTGGTTATGCATTGAATGTATATTATTCTTCTCATTCTCATGAGTGGCTCATTGATTCTAGAGCCTCTTACCACATGGCCAAAAATAAAGCCATGTTTTCTTCTTTGAATGATTGTAACACCAAAAATATTTATGTTGGTGATGATAGATCTCTTAGTGTTGTAAGGTCTAGAACCTTTCATCTAGATAATGGTTATTTTAATGATGTATTATGTGTTCCTTCCTTATCCTGAAACCTTCTATTTTTTTATCAGATAACTCATTCAGGTGAAGGGAAAACACTAGAATTCTCACCTCATGATGTTGTAATTAAGGACTTGAGAGATCTTAGACATATTTTAGCTACTGGCATTGCTGATGATTCACAAGGTTGTATAAGTTTGACAATTTTGGGTCATCATGTCTTCCCTCCATTTTTGTTGCTCATAATGATGAAGTGAGCAAAATTTGGCATGAGCAATTTGGTCACTTAAACTATCACACTCTTCAAACTATATGTAAAGAAAATATGGTGGCAGGTATTCCTATGGTATCTTGCCGAGATGGTGTTTGTTCTAGATGTGTACTCGGAAAACATCATCGGCATAGTTTTTACAAACGTGCCTCTTAGCACGCTTCAGCCCCTTTGTAGCTTGTGCATAGTGATTTGTGTGGTCCACTTCCAATGGTTTCTTTCTCTGGCTACAAGTACTTCTTAACTTTCATTGATGATTTTTCTAGACACAATTGGGTATACTTCTTAAAACTCAAGAGTGAATTTTTTAACGTGTTCTTGGCCATTAAGGCCTTTGTTGAGAAACAATCTGGACATCACATTCTTAAGTTAAGATCTGAAAATGGAGGAGAATATGTTAGCAACAAATTTATCCACTTTTTCCTTGAGCATGGCATTCAATTGCAACATATTATTCCATATACTCCACAATAAAATGGTGTAGCTAAAAGGAAGAATCACACTCTAAAGGAAATGGCTAACATTATGCTTCAATCTAAAGGACTTAGTCTTAATTTTTTGGCAGAAGCAATTAACTGTGAAAATTACATATTAAATCTCACTCCTAATAAGGTTTTAAGGAATATAACTCTAGAAGAACCCTGGAGCTCAATCAAACCATATGTAATTCACTTTCGTGTTTTTGGTAGTGAAGCTTGGGCCCATATTCTAGATGTGAAACATAAAGCCTTATAACCTAAGAGTGTAAAATGCATTTTTCTTGGATATTCTGAAGATGTCAAAGGATATAGACTTGTTCAACCAAAATCCAAAAATGTAATCCTTAGAAGAGATGTAAAATTTGATGAAAGTATATCGTCCCGCGAGCCTAGTTCGATGGGTGTGCCACCTGTTATGGTCCTATAATTTGTAGGATCTCAAGGTGATTGAGTATTTTGTCTCACTAATATTACATTGTAAATAATTTTCAATATGGAAATGATTTCCAAAAAATATATATAATAAAATGAAAAGAGGGTATATCTAAAAAAATGAATAAAGACAAAAAGAAAGAAAAATTGAAAAAGAGTAAAAATAAAATCAGAATCCCACAAAAGAAAAAATAGAAAAAATAACACTGAAAGTGCTGCAAATTTAAATGCCACTACTGAATGATTAATTTTCTTTATGTCAACATTAAATAAGGTTGTGTTCATCTTGTTTAAAAATGCCACAATGACTAGATATTTGTTCAATTCATATAGCTTAATCATGATTGAACAATTGTGACTTTTTGTCAATTAGGTTAGAGAACAAATATTTTCCAAACAATTTAATCTTGGTAAGTCAATAGTTAGGTAGAAAATGAAATTGATTCAACTGCTTAATCTGGATCAATATGAGAAATAAGTGATAGAGTAGATCAATCTTTTCATTAAAAAAATAGATATATGGGTTTGCTAGTCTAAATGCACCCTTAGAAGAAAGAAGTATAAAATGTTAGTCTAGCAAAAGAATGAAAAATTTAAAGGGTAGGTAGAAGTGTTTTGGGGCTTTGAAAAGGATTAAAATGTTTTATCCTATGTTTTGTTTCAAAATGTATTTTGGCACATAAAGAAGGAAAGTTGATAAAATCACTTTGTCCTAACTTTCAAACATTGGGCACATAAATGAAATATTTGGGACATTTTCTATATATCCTAAAGTTTTCACTTTAATTGAAAGAACCACTGCCTGACAAAAGGTCAATTCATTTTACTTTAAACCCCTCCCATCTGTATGCCATCCATCTCACCCACCTCCAGATCGACGAATCCTATTAATATTCAACCCCCCTCTCCATCCTAGCTTTACCGAGGGGGGATCCGAAAGAATATGTTTCCTTTTTGGGCCCACAACCACGTGGCTGCCTCTCCTTTGTTCACACACCCCTCTGCTCAAACCACATAATGCTTGGTACCCTCCTCCCCCCCCCCGAAAACCAATGTTCCCTGAAATATACAAACCACTTCCCTATCCATTATGTCTGCCACTCCCGTCATGCCACATCATCTTTCTGTTACCAATAAAATTCATTCCAATAGTAATGGATCTGTTAAACGCATTGAATTAAAACTAATGATCATTAAATTAATGGATCCATGCCATGTTCAACGGAAAATAACATTTTCTTATAAAATCATGCAATTTAACCATTTTGACCTTTATTGTGCTCAATTCTATGTGAATTCTATTGTTTAAAAGGTTTACAGAGTGTCAGATTGAACTCATTAATTTGTCTCCGACCAAAGCAACTGCAACTACCTCGCCTCATTCAACCAATTCTAGAGCTCTACGGATTCCCTGTAAACATGTTTCAATCCAATTCTTTTTTAATTCCTTTGAAAACAATTGAAAGTGCCTCCTAAAAAGAAAAACCAGGAGGAGTTGTTTAATCCTTTGATCCACCCCCCATGTATTTATATCATGTCCCCCTAGCTAACATAAATTACAAAATTAGTGAAACTCTATGTGAATTTGAATTTTTTAAAATTTATTGTTGGTTAGAAGATAAGTATATAGGTAAATCTGATGATATTGCACTCTAGCAGTCCAATTTGCCTCATTACATCTTCCCCACACTTTGAGTGCCCCTGAGTTTATTTGGAGGTGTCAATCCTTCTATATCCCTAGTCAAAGAGCCATCATTCCCTCTACAAGTGAAATTATTTTCACCATCACTGTGCAATCAATTGATTAGATGATGCAAGCCCCCTCTGTGGAAAATAACACCCCTTTCTCCCTAGAAGCCCTCAATGAGTTATACCAGAAGCTTGATTTTTCCAAAAGAGATAAAAAAAAATTCCTTTTCCTACCGGAAGACACTCAGTTGCCAAAGAAAAAACCTCCATACCCTTCCTCCATCTTCCATGATAGAGAAAAATAGATTATATCAGTCATTTCATACCTCCTTGGCTACTATTCTAACCAGTGGATAGATGAACTCATTATAGGATTCCTCTCCATATTTTCCACAAACTCTAAAGCATCCATCATCTTCAATTTCAACCAATTCCTGGCAAACAACATTCATGATCAATTTGTTAAATTTCAAATAGAGGAAGTGTTCAAATACTCCTCTATTTTAGTGTACATGTTTGTGTATTATCAGGCAGATAGGTTTAATTTTGCTATGCAAAAACTTGATGAAGATGGGAATCAACAATCAGTCATCTTCTAAACAACATTGGTAAAGAAAGAGAAGAAATAATATGGTTCATTGATCTTTTTGTACATCCAGCCATGAGTATTTTGAGCAATACAACTGAACCAAGAATAAGTGAAGACATAAAAAGAATTATGCACCTATCAAATCAGGACAATATGGGAGACTGGTACTTGTACCATAATTGCATAGAGCTAAGAGTATATGGCTATGAGCTTGCTTCTTACAAACTTCCAAAATTCATCCCAATGAGGATTTTTGCTTTAGAGTATATTAGAGAGATGTTGAATGCTGATGAAATTCACTTTGTATCAACAAAGAAGAAATCCCAGTTTAGGATTAAAACACAAATTGGGCTCTTCATTTGTAACAAAAGGTCAACAGGTGAGGAAGAAGACAAGATACTGAAATAAATGAACTTCAGCCAAAGTTTTACTTGGTCCTATGATCCTCTGGGAAAAATTTCAAAGCTAAGGGTAGAAAATAAAACTACTCCTTACATACACACTCATAGGCCAGAGATAGAAAAGTATATGAATCAGTTAGAATGGGCTGAGAATACATTGTAGTCAGGGAAAATTTTAAGGATGAAAATTTATCTTGAAGTTTAAAACATTGGTGAATCTCACTAGACCCTAATATGCAAATTATAAAATATTTATTGATATATTTGTAAAATTATTCAAATTTATAATGATTTTATATATAGTATCTATATAATGTTGGTTATTTTTAAGGTAAAATAATATTGTATTTTAAAATTTGGGCGAATCATTTTTAGAAAAAAGGGAAATTAGCGAATCTTTTTTTGGAAAAATCATGGAAAATTATCCCACTTGTGAATATTAGCCCCTAAAATTTTCCATGATTGTAGTAAGTTGAGGAGCAGCTAATATCAACATCAACATCACAGACTCCTGTCCCACAGGTAAAAGCAAGGAAAAGGCAAAGAGAAGAAGAGTCACCTTCAGTGACTAACACTACAAGCAAGGAATTCAAAATAATGTATAGAAAAATGACCAATCTGAATCTTAAAGCTATTACAGAAAAATATTCAGAGCAAGAAGTTGTTGTGGTCACTAAGGAAACACCTTCATCTTCTCAAGTATTTGGCCAATCCACTATTTCTCCTACAACTTCTTCAGCTTCACATGACTAGCAAGAGGCTATTCAAACAACTAAGGTTGTCCAAGGTGAGAAGGAAAAGACAGTCTTTGACACATTCAGAGAGATAAAATTGAAAAATGAAATCTTGAAGAACAACACCTATATTCAATTTTAGAAGTAGATTTCCAGTTCTTAAAGCAGGTTGTTGTCATCATTTGATTCTGAGAAAGGTAAGATGCAGATGGCCTTCCTTGAGGCCCAAATTTCACAACCAAAGTCAACAGCTGATTACAAGAAGATATATTTCAAATTTGACATAAAATAAATTCATCCCATTGATCAAATGGACATGCACAAGAAGACATGTGAAATGATATCTTCTAATTTAACTAACAAAACAATGAGTCTTTATAAGTTGCAGGTTTCTTTGGCCAATATCCAATCACAGTTAAAAATGGAGAAAATGTCCTCTCTTGCAAAGGATACAAGGATTAAATCATTAGAAGACTTGGTGGTTAAGATAGGATATGATCCCTCTAATATGAAGGTTGTAGAGGAGCTAATAAAAAACAATAATGATGACATAACAACATTAAGAAAATAGTTGAAGCTGTCAGCTACAGAAGATCCTCTCACCAAGGACATTGAAGAGATAGAGACCCAGAAGACTGATATGACTAAACTCATCATGGAGCAAAATGCATAGATAAGACAAATGGAGACATAAATGGAAAATATCATTAAAGAAAAGAATAAGACTGCAAAGTTGTCCATGGTTCCATTGGATGTTGTACCTCTTATAGCCATCCCTACAAATATAACCTCTACTACACAAACAAAAGATGGTGCAGATTAGTTGACAAAGGCGGTAGAAAATCTGTCTATTCAGACAGACGAAATCAAGAAACTACAGCATCAAGTCAAAGTGCCGTAAGACCAAAGGAAAAGGAGTGAAGCTTCTCATTTAGAAGAAGCACAAAGAGCTCAGAAATTGATTGAGAGATTGCAGAAGTCAGAGAGAGAATCAGCAATAGGAAATACCTTGGCCCAAGCCAAGGAAATCATCTAGGAAGATATCATAAACTCCATTAATGAGATCTAGCCCTGCATCCAAATCATCTTTGAGCAAAAGGAGTTGATTAAAAGGGCTAATGATGTTGTCATACACATCAAACATGGGCTTGGGGATATGCCTACAACAAGAAACAACATTATCGAGTTTCTGAACTCCAAGAATAGACATGAGTTAGATGACTTGGGAGTAGATGATAGGACATAAACCATCTTAGAAGTGAAGAGGATTCTTACCAAGAATAATCTGGTTATTCAGCTGGAAGAAAAGTGCCACAACTTGGAGATAGTTGTCAACAGGTTTTTCAACAGGATAGAGCCTTTAACACAGAAGGGTTTGCATTCTTTGTTTGTTATCAATGATAATTTGATAACTCATGAAAACTATGTGAAGAAATTAAAGGAAATTGCCAAGGACAACACCAAATTCTCCAGCATCAAAGGAAGTATGACAGGTAGAGCGTTTTTGGAAGCAATGAGTAATGCCTTTTTCATTCAACATGAGGTAAATCACATCTTCGTGCTAAATCCCACTTTTGCCAGATATATTGAAGTCGATGAGATTTACCGAAAGGTAATAAATTTGACTATCCCAGATGAAGATCGATGGGATAAACTATGTGAGTTACAGGATTAGACAGTAATTGAGAACAATCAACTTCATCCAGCGCATCAGGCAACACACCAGCCAGTGCAGCCCATAAATAGGCCCATTCAGCAACTGTTTCCTCCAAAGCAGTGCCAGTGTTCCAGATCATATCCACATAGCCCATTATTTTGTAACAATTAGAGTTTATTGTTCAATATTACACATAATACATTATCAGTTTGTCAGTTGAGACAACATTGATGTAATCCTTTTGTAAAATTAGTGTAAATACTTCGATGTTCGAAGCATTATGGGTTGATTACTGAATATATTTTTTCCTACTACGCATTGTAATTTCCAAGTTTGTTGGAACATCCAATTGTTGGGAAAATGCGAAGAGGGGGGGGTGAATCAGTATTTACTGCATAATCAAATATTTTTTCTTTTTCATTCCTTAAAACCCATACGCTACTTTCCTTCAGTAAACTAGCGTATATACGCGGATCCCCTTTATGAAACTAGCGTATACACAGAGATCTAGATCTGTCATTAAATCTTCACTTCTATTATTCCATCATTCATTCATCAGATGTTCAATAAACAGTAAACATGTGCAGTAAGAACAGAATAAACCATCACACAAAGCATCACACATGAACACCAGGATTTTTTGGTGGAAACCCAAATCGGGAGAAAACCACCGCTGCAGTTGCTCAGCCTTCAATATTTTATTATAGAGAAAACATCTTACAACATATGTGCTGGCGCAGACTTGACCAGCACGCAGGCACCCACCTGCGCTCGTTTACCAGCCTCTCCTGGAAGGGAGCTCCAACCCCCTGACTCGTTTACCGGCCTCTCCTGGAAGGGAGCTACGACCCCCCGATCTCGTTTACCAGCCTCACCTGGAAGGGAGCTACAACCCCCTGACTGAAGGCTACAACCCTCAGCACCACCTTGGACCACGTTTCATCAATTTTCACACTGGATCCAACAACTTCAATAGAACACCACTTGCAGGCCACATTTCATCATATTTTCACACTGGACCCTTTCCATACTTTTAAGTTCAACCATACACCACCAACAGATACATATCAATACAGATCAGATAGCAGAAACACAGCAGAACAGATCAGATATTTCATACCCCTTGCTTCAGCAAACCCTAGTTTGTATACGCGCTTTTACTTCACTGATGTCGCGTATATACGCGCTTCCGTCCACACAAACTAGCGTATACCTCAGTGTATAATTTATTGCGCATACGCGCTTTCTCTTCGCTGAAGCCGCGTATATACGCGCTTCCTCCGCGGCGAAGTAGCGTATAGATCTTCAATCATTACAGAGCAGCATACTTCATCAGATCAGATATTCAGTTCAGATTCAACTCTTTACTTCAGACAGATGTTCGTCTCATCACAGATCTAATCACTCCATAAACAGATCTAGCAGATACAAATACATTTCAGATCTAGACATCCCGCTTCATCATTTCTTCATAGGTGCATCATAGATTCAGATCTATCATCAAACCTTTACCCTTTCCATACAGATATACTTCATAGAAAAGTATTCATTCAAGCTCAGACACCTTGCTCTCACTCACTCTCATGTTATGCACAATGAATTTGTTCTCCTTATATAGGTTTATCCTTTTTCAATACCATGAGCCCCTTTTTCAATACCATGGGCCAAAACAATACCATGAGCCCAAAACTACCTGGACGGGGTCAATTGGGCGGATCATTACCCAATACAATGGGTCAATACCATGGTGGTTACCCTTGGTTTTGCACTTTTTGAGCGCTTTTAGTTTGTCCTCACCTTTGACTTCACCTAGGAAGATCACTTGTATACGAGACATACTCTTTTCATCATGTTTTGAGCACATTCTGCATTCCTTTCTTCATTGCCTTCTGTACACATTGTAGAAACATCATATTTTCTTCATCAGGAGCATATTCTTTCAAGCACAACTTCATCAAGTAAGTTGTCATCATCTTCATCAAGTGGGTTGCCTTTCAAGGACAACACTTAGCATCATATTGTCAACAAACATCATATCACATCGGATTTACATCATTTACTAAGTCCATCAAGTCAAGCATAACTTCATCAGGTGGATTGCCATCAAGGACAACACATGTCAACAGTCAAATGTCTTCATCATTAGGTGGGTTGCCAAGAGGACAGCACTGCATCATATGATCAACATCAATAATACAAGGACTTATTACAGGATTCATGTGGTGTATTCACTGGTGATGTTTTTCTTCTGTAACTATGTTATTTCATTGTTTTTCTTTCTTTCTAAATATGAAAATCTTAACTGTATAACAGAAACTGTGATGAATAGGATATGTTATTAGAACACCTTATTCTAGCTATTTTCAATTTACATGTTTTCTACTAAATTCAGATTGAAGAATACTTAATTTCTTTTCAATATCTACTGAAATCCACATTTCTTCCACTTTCATAATTCACTTAAAATATTAAAATATCTAGTTAATGCAACCTAGCTTGCCCTGTGATAACTCTTTCAAATATTGATGCAGAACTAGTTATATTTTTGACTCCATAGCCCAATGGGGATATATCAATTTAATCAACCAAACAATCAAAATCAAACAAACAATCGAGTGCAATTATAACTAGCCTTAGAAATTTATTAAAAACAAAGTTAAATTTTACAAGTAAATCCCCATCTGAAGCTGGCAGGCCTAGATCCCAGCTTCCAAAGTAGTTTTCATGTTGTACTCTGTTTTTATTCTCACAATCTCATAAATTACAGAAAAATAACACCACCTTTTGCATGCGAACCTGAATCAACATGTGTGCCACCTCTCTCTATCCCTTCTATTTTTGAAAACATTCCTTCTAGTTTGGATGAAGACAATGAGGATGAAAATCCTCCTCCACCTCCTAAAGATCTTCCTTTAGCTCCACATCTTCCAATATGGGTCTAATCTACTCGAGATGCAGCAGGTTCTCTTACAGGTGACCTTGCAAATCAACGTCGTACACATTCTCAATTCAAAAGAGCCTCTTCCTTATTGGCTCAAGTTTTAGAAAATCCTGATTCAGAAACATTTGAAGAAGATTTAGGTCATCTAGATTGGGATGAAGCTATGAATGAATAATATTGTTCCTTATTGGAGAATGATACTTTGGACCTTGTTCCTATTCCAAAGGGAAGAAAACTAGTCAGATACAAATGGGTTTACAAAACAAAGTTTGGACTAGATGGAAAAGTAGATAAACATAAATCTCATATTGTTGCTAAATTATTTTCACAAGTTAAAGGCATTGACTATACTGAAACCTTCTCTCCTATTTCCAAAATGAATTCTATCTACCTTGTGCTTTCCCTTGCTTCCTCCTTTAAATGGGAATTCTATCAGATGGATGTTAAATCTGCCTTCTTACATGGGGATTTGCATGAAGAAATATACATGGAACAACCCCCTGGCTTTATCCAAAATGAATCTAGCCTTGTTTGTCGTCTATGTCGTCTCTTAGGAAGTCTCTCTATGGTCTCAACCACCCCTGCTTGGTATGCCAAAATGGATAGCTTTCTCTTAGATAATGGCATTTCTACATGCCATTCTAACAACACTGTCTACACCAAGAAAGTGGGTAAGTCCTTATTCATCCTTGTTCTTTATTTTTATTATCTTATCCTTACTGATAGTGATCCCAACCATATAAACCATGTGAATTATAGCCTCAAAAAGAAGTTTGAAATGACAGACTTAAGACACTTGCATTATTTCCTTGCTCTTCAAGTCTTGCAATCCAAATAAGGTATTACCGTTTCTCAGTCCAAGTATGCATGTGATCTTCTACGCCACTTTCACATGAAAGAGTGTAAGCCAAGCCCTTCTCCCTTTTAGTGTGGAGTCAATATTTTAGTCACTTGTACTTCCCCTGAATTTTATGCTACATTATACAGTCAACTTGTTGGTAAACTGTTATCTAACCCATACCCATCTTGACCTTTCCTTTGTCATTTGTCTTATTTCTTGGTTTATGCACCAACCACATCAAAGTCATTGGAAAGTAGCTAAAATAATACTTTGATATATTCGAGGTATATTTCAGTTCGGGATTCATTAAAATGTGGGAGCATATCCATTATTGATTGGTTTCACTAATTATGATTGGGTTGGTGACCCTGATGATCGAAAGTCTACTGCACGTTATGTATTCACTCTTGTTTTAGGACCAATTACATGGTCTTGTAAGAAACAAAGTTCCATCTCTCTTTCTCCGGTAGAAGCAGAGTATCGTGGTGCAGTTGAAGCCAACAAGGAAGCCCTGTGGCTTCGTCAAATCCTGTCTGAATTTGATCTTCATCAGCAACATCCAACTACAATTTGGTGTGATAATGAGAGTGCCATTCAGCTATGCAAAGATCCAATTCAGCATCAGCGCATGAAACAAATTGAGCTAAACATACACTTCATCAGGAAGATCATATATGATCGTGTTGTCGAAGAGCACTATTGTTCAACCAATGATCAAGTCGTTGATATTTTTATAAAGGCTCTCACAGAAGCGAAGTTTACCAAGCTTTTATCTATGCTTGGAGTTCAGGAAATTTATCTTTAAGTGGGGGATAGGCTCTAATGCCTCCTTCCTTCTCCTATTTTGTCACCTTTTTAAATCCTTAAATCCTATCCCAAGTTGTTCTTAAGGGGGGATGTTAGGATATTTTGACACATAGGAAACAGTCTCCTATTGTGTCACCTTTGTAAATCATTCAATCTTATCCCAAGTTGTTCTTAAGGGGGAATGTAGGATATTCTGACACATAGGAAATAGTTAAGTATAGCTTGGTCTAGCATAGAGTTAGGTAAAGTGTGTTTCTTTACTGTGTACATTTGTAACTTATAATCTGATAGTCCTGATATGTAGTGATCTAACGGTTCATTCTCTCTTAGGTATTATCGACACTTGATCTGTGGCTTAACACCTGATTGGTCCATGATCTCTATTTAAAGAGCATGGAGGGTCATTTGTTTGGTAATCGTTTATGAGAGAAGCTTATGTAAATTTTCTTTCTTTATATTAATAAATTTCCTGAAGTGGTCGTGTTAGCTTACGCTGTGGACTATTTCCCTCTATGAGGGTTTTAACCACGTCAAATACCGATGTACTAATCTGCGATCTATTTGTGAGCGGTGACCTTTGGTGTTTGATCTAAGGAACTTACCTTGTAAATTCCTACACATTTGATTGATACTCAAGAGATTGTTTTTATTCCTTGCACATAAAAAAACATTTTGAGACTTAGTTCTTCCACTATATATGTTGAATTTCCCTTTTCCAACTATTCTTGCAAATGCATTGTTACCGAGAATTACCTTTACTCCATCTTCTTCCTTAAGTTTAATAATTTACTCTAATCTCTTGCCATATGTATTGAACATCGAGTATCATCATACCATTTGTTTTCTTGTTTTTGGGCATATAACATGAGATGGAACTCTTCCTACTTCCCTTATTTTTTCCATACAACTAGATTTATAAGGGGACATTATTCCTTGCCCTGGATTTGAGACCTATTTAAACTACTTTTGCAATTCCATTCTTTATGCGCTTATTTTTTGCATATGTAGCATTCAACATAATTCAACAGAGGAGACAAAAAATTGTCTCTACATACCGATTTCACATGTACCTCTATATTCTTTACTTAAATTGTAATTCATTGGAGTTCTCATAAATTCTCCCCTTCCATAATTTCTTCTTGGATAAGCTCTTCAATCAATCACTTTATGACCAAAATTATTACATGAGTAACATTACCTATAAAATAAATTTTGGTACCTGGATATATATTGCTTTCTGAAAGGAATAACTTTGTTGAATATGTTTTTCCTACTTCCCTTGCTATAGCATTGCTAATTCATATCTAGATTTGTGCCTTTTATTGTGTTTTCATGGCTTCCATTTTCTCCTTTTTATGATTTCTTTGCACCTCCCTTAGCTTTCTCTGGATGATTCAACCATGTTTTGATGAAAGAAGACTCATGAATTTGTTTTCCTTTTAAACTGTTATTGAGTGCATCAACATAGTTGATGGATTTCATACATCCATTTTCTATTATTGTAGTTATTGACTCTCCCTTTGTGTTTTTTGAATTATCTTCATAACCAAGACATATATTTATTCATGGAGATCTCTAATAACTAAGGATGTGATCGAGTGACTCAAAACCTTTTATTAGATTCACATTTCGATTGATTTTATCTGAGACCTTTTCTAATTCTTTTCTTAAAGGGACACTTTCTTCTTCCAATGGTTCACAATTTTCTTCCTTTCCTTTCAGTTGCTTTGACATAATTCCCTTTATCCTTTTAGTTTATTATAGTTTAATTTTTAGAAGAATGAATAAATCTGCATCATAATATTTATCCTTATATTCTTACAGTTTTTGTTATAATCGATTTACATTTTTCCTTAGATTTCTTAACTCTTTGAGGATGATTACAAGTTCTCCTTCAAAACCCACTTTTTCTTCAATCTCTTCTTCAACATTTTGATATTTCATGGACATAAATAAGATATTTCCTCTTTCATCATCAAGCATGCATTCATCATTTTCATAATATCTATCTTGTTTGGAGGAAAAACTTTTCTTTTCAATATTTCTTCTTCTTTTATGATCACAAGATTTGAATTTTATTTCAACATCATTATTATTAAATTTTGCATAAGGAAATTTAGATACATAGTGACATATTCTATCACATTCAAAATTATTTAATGTAAGCTTACCTTTGAACTTCCTAGTTCCCTTTTTAATATTTATTACAAGTTGGGATGCATCTTCGTTTGATTCATCACAAGATTCATCCTAGAATTGATGCCTGTTCATTTATTTAAATTCTCTAAATGTGACTTCTCTTGATCCTGACTTCTCGTTATTTGTTCTCAATTCATGTGCAGTATGAGTTATGTGAATATTTTTCATATTAATACTTTGAAGGTATGATAACTACTAAATAGATTAAATTTTTGGATTAAACCTTGAGGGAATGGATCTTAATATTTTGTGAATAATATGAGATTCCTTAATTATCTCACCAAGACCTATGAAAGTGTTGACTATCCATCTACATGAAGAAATAATGATGAAACATTTTCATCTTCATCCATTTTTAAACCTTCAAACTGAGTTCTATAATTTTGTAGCTTAGCTCCCTTTAATTTTTTATCTCCTTCATAACAAATTTAAAGCTTTTCCAAAAGTTCTTTGGTTGACTTGAAATGCATTACTTTGAAAATTTTGTGTTTTATATACCATTTAATATGGAATTATTTTCCATAGCATTATTTGTATAGAGTAATTTACTAATTACATTAGTTGGAGGAGTTGCAGGCACCTAATGACCCTTTTCAATAGCCATCTAGACATTAGTACATAATGACAAAATGTAGGTACTCGATATTATTTTCTAAAAGGCATAGTTTGATCCATTAAACAAAGGAACCTTGTTAGAGGAATAACCCCTATGATTGGCCATGTTCCTTTGTGATCTACCTTCTAGTGATTAACTGTAGATGAAGGAACTTTCTCTAATACCAATTGTTGGAAATATAATTATACCAAGAGTGGGGGCGAATCAGTTAATGGCCAATCTTAACAAGTCAAAATACTTTTAATGCACATATAAAATTAATCACATAAAAAATGGATATTCCATATATATGTAAGAAACTTATTTCATTAATGAATTATATTATAGACACCAACCTATTATTAAAATAATTTTATAGCACCAACCAAAAGGAGGTACTAACCCCCTAAGATATTTTACTGGAACCAACTAGAGGGACACATTGTAACATACCCCAATCCACGTTGGAAACCATACTACATGTATAAGTATGTGTTATTATCATTGAATCGACCTCTAAAATCTTGTTATGGAAACAAGGTCTTAAAATTTCATCATTTTTCAAACTCCTCAAAACCCAAAATAAACTTCATCATTGTGTCCATATTATCGAGACATTTTTGGATATATAAAATTTTCCACAATCCAACCCCAGGATAAAATGTTATGGCCATCTAAATATTCAACCAATAACCTCTTCCCACATCACCACGCTCTATCACATGGCACCCACATGGTCCCACATCATTCACACGTGGCACTACACATCATTTATGTGTCATTCCCCAAGCGAGTCCATGTTAGAGCGCCACCTCATTGGCCTTTTGCATTGACATATGCCACATCATCACAATGTGGTACCACCATATATGGCGCTTAACAAATGTTTCTGAGGCAAGAAGAATTTTTTTCCTTGCTAAATGATAATAAGGCTTTTTACCTCACCCTCATGACTCGACATTTTTCCTTGGGCACCATATCATGCACATAAGAAAAATCTCTAGGCAAGACAAAATATTCCACATAGAATGACAAGTAAGTTCCTGTCTACACCCCGTCCCTCGTCATATTTACTTGATACTTCAACCGTGGCACCCTTGCAACACTCCCAAGACAAAACCCCATTTTATGTCATTTGTCAGGAGCCATTCTCCATCTCAGCATATAATCTCATTAATGTCATCGTGATGTCACCCTTCCAAAATTCCTGAGATAGAACCCACTTTTTATGCCATTTGTCAATAACCTTTCTCCATATCAACATAAAATATCATTGATATCACTTTTACATCACCATTCCAAAACTCCAAAGGTAGAACCCCCTTTTTGCATCATTTTTTGGGAACCTTTCTCCATCTTGACATAACATATCGTTGATCTCATTCTGAAGTCACCCTTCTATGTGACTTCCTCTAAGCAAGTCACTTGCCACTCTCTTTTAGGCCTTTCGACCCTCTAATATGGCTAAATATGACTTCTAGATGACACACGACCATGGAGCCATGTCAGCATCGGTACACATCACCTACCACCATGGCCTACATCCCACTGGTCTCAACCCTCTAATGCAAAATGGGGATTTTACATTATAATACTTTGTAATTTACCTCCATCCTTTGTAACTCTCAAGGCATAAGCAAAAAAATCATCCTCATGTTATTTGTTGGGATTTCTCCATATTTTCCTCTTATCTTGGCCTTACACAATGGTGCACAAAATGGGGCTCCCCGAGACAGGATCCTGAGATATAGAAATTGTCATCACCTACTAAACTTACCTCTAATCTCTGCCTCCATCTATTGGACAAAAATAATTGTGTAAATTTGAAAAATCCCTCGTGGTCTTGATATCCCAAGGTCTTGAGATGAGAAATTCCACCATCTCTTGTTGGTGCTACACCTTTTTGTCGACATGTAAATTAACCCATTTCCAGTGTTAATAAGTGTGTGTTGGTGGGCACCCTCCATCACTTAGTAATTTTTCTCTAATATGTGAATCCCTCCTAAGATTTTGATTCCTGCATACTGGAACATATATAGACATATGTATATATGGTCTGTGACACATAGTCGATAGGGATTTACCTCCCAAACTTTCATTTTATACAAATTATATCTCTCTCGAGCTTAACGTGCACTCGGCTCAATCAATACATAGATATAAATATATAAAACACTATCTATATTTATATTTCATTTTATATACATATGTCATCTCTCCCTAGCTTAAAAATATATAAAGGCATGTTATATAAACATTAAGATATGAGATTTCAATCAACAATACAACTTTACCCATCTCTTATGCTTATGCCATTTGGATAAAATTTAGGCTCATAAATAGACAAAAAAATAATTTATTCCCCATTTTTAACTCAAGAAATATAACTAGCTTCATCAATCACTCAAGAAATCAACATTCCTCAACATTAGCATAAGAATTTCAACAATACATTAAACATGCACAAAATATTCACATACACATTAACTTAAGTAAGAACCTATTTTATTAAGGAACTCTCCACCCAACCTTAGAAATATTGCACTGTACTCTTTCTTGCATTCAACCACCCCCAAGCCAGATTCAGAGTCTAAGGAGGTAGTTTTCTATGTGGCTCCTAGCAGTTGCACCTCAGTTGATTTTGATACATTAACCAAAACATCTTAGGGGGTTTCAAGCATAGGATAAATAATCTCAATTCAGTCATTGAGAGAGAGAGAGAGAGAGAGATAAGTAACAATGAGATTTTTCAATTGTATTACTCTTGTAGTAATAAGAGTGAACTTACCAACAACTTCTCAATGGTTCTATCACCCATGTTCTCAACCCCCCCCCCCCCCCCCCCCCAAGGCTACAGTAGGTGTTATTATCCCACTAGTTTTTGGTGCCTCTACCTCTCATAAGTTTTCAACCAACATATTATCCAGTGGTTTTATTAGCCCTAAGAACATAACCACAACTTTGTGATTCTCAACCATCAAGCCCTCTAGGTATTTCTCAGCCTGGCTATCATAAAATCCTATTTTCTACCCAAATTTTCATCTTCCTCCATACAGTACCTACCTATCCTTCTCAATCATGTCACTTTTTCCCCACTAGATTTCTTCCATATGTACCATAAGCCTCCTCTTCTTTATTGACTCTGTCAAAACAACTCCCCCAACAATTTTTGTCTTTCCGTCCCCTTTAGGAGGTCATTACCTTCATTAATTTTTACAACAAGGTTGTCTCCTCGAATCAGGAAATTTGGTGATATTTAAATGCAAACTATGGATTGCAAGCAACTCATCCTCCTGTAGAACTCTAAATGCATGTTCGATCTCAGTTAGTCATCCTTCTTTTTATTATCCATCATGTGCATGAATTTAGAAGTCATAATAATATTTGCAAGAGGGTTAGAAAAAGGGTTGTCACATACCTCACCCACTTAGAGAAACAACATCCTTGATGTTCTATATCCAAACATACACAATATATACAATACATTTATATGTACTAAGCTCTTATTCTGAATTACATTGCAGTCATATTTTCATTTTCTTACCCACCAAACAAAAATGGGCAGAACACCTTCATTTTAACATCCATCTCCCATGTGGCTTCCTTTGGTTCAAAGTGCTTCCACTTCCCCTTGACCCATTTTATTTTTTTGTTTTGGAGCGTGATATGCCTCCATTTTTTTAATGCATAGAGGTTCAGGCCGAAACTCTCCCTCTAGTTCTACTTGTAGCACATACTAGTCAATCACATGATTAACATAATGCACCTATATTTTGAGTAAAGAGACATGAAAAACATCACGAGCCTTCAGTTTGGGTGGCAAGGCCAGTATATATGTCATTGGTATTAATATTTCTAAAAATTCAAATGTTCCAAAATACCATGGTGCTAACTTGTCACACTATCTAACTTTCAAGGAACTTTTCTTGGGTCTAAATCAGAGGTACACATGATCCCCCCACTTTGAATTCTTTGTGCACCCTATGATGGTATGTATAGATCTTTTACCTATCTTTAGCCACCTTTAAGTTCTCCCTGATGGTCAGCATCTATTGCTACATCTATTTCAACGTATCAAGCCCAATACAAACCCTTTTTCACTAGATCACTTCATTTGATAGGATTATTACACTTTCTCCCATTAAGAGCCTCAAATTGAATCATACGTAATGATTCTGGGTACCCATTGTTGTAAGAGAATTCATCTAGTGGAATAAAATCCTCGCACTTCCTTAGCTAGTGTTTGACATATATTCAAAGCATGTCCTCTAATATTCTATTTTTCCTCTCTATCTACCCATATGTTTGTGCATGATATGCTACATTGAATGCCAAATCTATCCCTAGGCCCCCAAACAATTCCTTCCAAAACTTGGAAGTAAACTTTGCATCTACGTTTGAGATGATTTTCTTAAGTATTCCATGCAATCTCACAACCTCCTTTATGAATACTTGGGATACATCACTTGTTGTATAAGTTTATTTTACAACCACAAAGTGAGCATCCTTGCTCAATTTTTCTACCACGAACATGATGGTATCATGTTGCTTGGTTTTTTGTGGTAACCCTGCGATAAAATACATTGAAATCGCATAACATTTCCACTAGGAAGGGGAATTTTTTGTAGTAATCCCAACATATTTCTACACTCATATTTAGCTTTCTAACATTCAATGTATTTTGAGATAAAATCAGCCACCTCTTTCTTCATTCCAGGTAAATATAAAATTTATTTTTGGTGGTTAGCATTTTCTGATAAGGTGACCAAGATATGATTTCTTTTGAAACAAATTTAATATGAGCTTCTTCAAGTTACTCTCATTTAGTACATATATTCTTTTTTTAAATCTTACCAGCCCATCCTTAGAGAGAGTGAGTTCATTATCCTTCAATTGATGATATTTAATACCTTGTTGCCCTATTAATTTAATTCTTTCCTTGAGATCAATACCATAAGAACTTAAGGATGTTATATGTTACATTTACACCCTCCTGCTGAGTGCATCAATAACTAGGTTTTCATTTCCATTGATATTTTTTTATCTCAAAGTCAAATTCACTAATTTTTATCAACCATATATGTTTTCTATACTTTATTTGTTTAAATAAATATTTCATACTCCCATGATCTGTCACGAATTTGAATTTGCATCCAAGGAGATAATGTCTCCACATCTTCAATGCACGAATGATGGCATCAAATTATAAATCATTCGTCACGTAAATTTTCTCATGCTCATTTAGCTTCCTTTATTTATAGCACACCACTTGGCATTCCTACATCAAAACTGCACCAAGTCTCTCTTTACAAGGACATTGCAAACCACAAAGTCCTTGTCAGTGTCTTCTATTGTAACACTAGTGCATGAGTAAGCAAATGCTTCAACTACTTGAAGGTTGTGGCACATTCAACTGCCCATTCAAATTTATTCCCCTTGTTATGTAACATTGTGATTTGGTAACCAATCTTATATTTTGTTTTAATAAATCTCTTGTAGTATACTTCCAACCCTATAAATGATCTAATCTCAACCACATTTCTTGGTGTTGTAAATTCCATAATAGCTTTAATCTTCTCTAGGTCAACAACTACGACCTCCTTTGAGACGATATGTCCCAAATAATGAATTTGAGACTAAAATAACTCACATTTGTTGATATTTTCATCTAACTTGTGTTCTCTTAACAACTATAACACTGCATCTAAGTGTACCTCATGCTCCTCCTTGGTTTTGAATAAACCAAAATATTGACAACAAACAATAAGACACTTTTGTCCAAGAATAGACTCAATATGTAGTTCACCTGGAACATTAAGGTTGTTGGTGCATTAGTACGTCCAAAAGCCATAAGAAAAAATTCATAATGGCCATACCTTGTCAAGAAAGTAGTCTTATGAACGTATCCTAGTCTTCAGAATTCTTGTTCAACATTTGGTGGAAACTGATCCTCATTTCATGGATTCGACCCCCTGAGGCTAGGATGAGTTGTTTTGAGGTCTATATATTATTCTTCTTTCTCATTAGTAAGGGTTGGATTCATTTGGATGCTTGGCCTTTGAAGAGACACATTTTGTATCAGTTCTGAGTAGGAATATTAATCAAATTTGCAGCTATTTTTATGGGATCGCTATGGTATGGTGTTTAGTTCAGTTTCTCCTTTTTTTTTCATGTGTTGAAATGTATTGTTAAGTTTATTCATCATTTAATCACTTCTAAGTGAATGTATGCAAGTTAGATAAGAAGAATCCATTCTCATATGCTCTGTTTTGGGTAGACATTCACAGTCTGTAATTTCTTCAGTTTAGAAAGAATTCATGATTTCACCATGCTATTTCTAGCTCCTCACCTATCTTGATCATCCCAACATTGAAAGCCTAAAGTGATAAATTACTATGCCTACCTTTCCCCATATAACACCCTGCAAATTTTGACCTAATTTCCCTTGTCCTGACTGTTTTTCTCCTTCTGATCCAGCACAACCAAATCAAAACAATTAAAACCCTGAGCTACTATACCTAGCCTAATATCTTCTTTACTCAGCCATCTTGGTTGTTATCCTTATGGAGAGAGCCCTCTCCTTGCCTATTATGGCTAACTACTCGGCTAAGCGTGGTTTGTGGTTACCTCGGAATTGCCTTCTTTAGCCCGAGGTTCAATCTGAGTGATAACATATTGGCAACCATAGTGGGGAAACTAAAGATCATATCTTCCCTAGGAAAGAACGACAAAGTTTAGATATGATTGTTGATTGTGGACAACAATCAGATGCATATGAAGGCTGAACTCTTCTCCTGGCAACTCCAACTTGATGTAAAGAGTCCACTATAGGATCGACCTTGCCAGCAGGAAAATGAAAGGATATTACACAAAGGTCAGGTATTCAAAATGGAATTGTATTCAAGATCTAATCTGATTTCTTGTAAATTAATTCTTTTCTTGTCCTGAAACTATCCTAAAAGTTTTCTTGAGTTTGTTGTATGATAAAGATGATCAAAATCTTGATTCTACCTATTTGAAAAGTGTAAATACCAAATTTTCCTTTATTCTTGGTCGACATCTTTTTCTTAATCTTATGATGACCATATTGAAATTGATGAGCCTAAAGAGATCAATACTGATCCTACAACTTCTATACATACTCCTACACCTTGTAAAATTCCAGATCGATACAAACCATTCATCTTACCTCCTATACTCCATGCTTTCCCTAAAAATCATTACCTATATCTGCCGAGTTTTGATGGTGAATATGAAAACATCACTGTTGAGAGACATATGTAGAATTTTGAGACTTTCCTAGACCTTTTTGAAGTTGACAAAGAGGATTTTAGTATCAGGCTATTTGCTCTTTCTTTGCAAGGAAAAGTCAAGAGTTGGTTCAAAAACTTGCTTGTCGCGGGCATCTCAGTTTTCCCGCAATTCATCAAAGTTTTCCTCGATGAGTGGGTAGTCAAAAAAAACCCTTTCCTAATTCTAGAAGAGTATCACCAACTGAAAAGACAGCTAGGGGAGACAGTACAACAATTTTCTACCAGATTCAATCAAGTTTATTATTCGATACTTGCTGATATAAGACCCCCTCCTGGCTCAGCTCTTTTACATTACCTGGATGCTTTTGATTCAGAAATGGAGTTTCAGTTGAGAGAAAGGAACAGGGCAATAGATGTAGAGGCTAATCTACTGATCAGAAGGGGAAAACTAAAGGAAAAACAGAAGAAGAACATTGCAGAGCACTTGACATCTTTAGAGGTAAATCTCGACATTTTGGTAAGTACAATAGAGGAAATGATGCAAAAGATCGCCATGAGAGATTTATTTTCCATTCAAGATCATCATGACCCACTTATCCCAGAAAAAAGAAGAGAATGCAAGCCCTACAGATTTTCCTGCTAATCCCAGCCACCATAGATCAGAAAATGGATTTGTAGATCAATCCGAGGGGAAACAATCTGATAATATAATGTGTATGATTGGTGACATTACTTATATTGATGAATTTTCAAATTTTGATCAGTATGATGATGATTATGTTCTCCAAATAGAAGGTAATCTTGCAGAGCAATCAACAGTTGGTTTATGGGAGGAATTTCAGTTTCAGCAGCTCGAAAACAGTGATCAGCCAATGCATATCAGCTATGACAGTGATGAGGAAAGTATAGAAAATTTGGAAGTAAGTGAAGGATCTTTGCCTCTTTTTTTTCTTCTTTTCAGTTCATTGGAGATAACTTTGATGCGATCAGAAACCAACACTCATTGAGTTTTTATCTTGACAATCAAGAGGATAATCAAATTTTTTATCAGAGATCCATACCCTTTTGTTTCTCCTCCTTTGCAAAAATAAGAGAAAACTATAAGAAAGCAGATAAGCGAGTGGTAAACACTATAAATTATTAAAATTCTCCTAAATTGGTTGAGAAAATCATTTGCGACATAAAATCATCCTTAGCTCTAGATTTGTAGCCAACAAATGCCATTGAATGTCAGGTTGTAGATGGAGGCTTGGAAGTTGAAACACATGATCAAATGATGCAAGATGATTCTGTACCACTATGTTTTGAAGAATTTAAATTTTTAAAGAAAAAATTTCATAATATCTCTAAAGAAAAGGATGAGCATCCTATGGAGTGTCATGCAGTCTCATTAAAACCAATGGATACGTTTCAACAATCTTTCAAGTTTTTCATGACCCAATAGCTGATGTGTTAGATGATATCTGCACTAAAAGTCCTTCTCCATTAGCTAACTGTGAGCCTGAAAAGAGTGTTGATATAAACTTGATCCAACAGCTGACTTCATTGTTTTGTTCAACATGTGTTTCATACAAAGCACATACCAAGATTTGTAGTCATAGCACGAGATTAATGAAGAATATTCGTGTTTTGTTGATGATCATCAAGAAAAATTAGGCATTCACGAGTTTCAGGATCCTTTTGTCAACTTCTTGCAGTCATCAAAGAAAGAAAGCATAGATGTTAGGAAAATTTTAAAACCAAGGTACGAAGACTACCTATGTATTCCTATGAAGATCCTTTCACAACTTTCTTGAGGTTAGTCGGTGGGCTCATAGTTTGCAATTTCATCAAGATTCAATATTTTGACAAGTTTTCACGGGAGTTTCCTTTGAGTATGTTATCACAAAATTGGACCTGATAGGCTGCTTGATCAGAAAATCTTATGTAACTATTTCAAACCAATCTTGTGACTGAGGCTTAGCCTCCTTAGCCTGAGAGGGCTCTCTCAAGGGTTAATGATATGGATAAAGATATAGATGGCTAACTCTATTTAGGAAATAAACTAATAAATGATAGATGTAGGTTGAGAATCGCATCAGAATGTATACATTGGGCTTATGGATTCAAATAAATTAATTCAGTAAATCTACTTAACATGGAAGTTGGGGCATATCAAGGTTTTAGCCATAAGGTACACATACATGAAACTATAAAAACACAATCAGTTCACTTATATAGGAAGTCAGAGCATATAATAGATGAATTCTGAGTAATATAGATGAACACCACTGCAATGAAACATATAAGACATGAAAATCAAATAGGAAAACACTAAAACTCCTTCTAAATCTCCAGTTGGTCAAGTAGAAGATCTTTGTATTAGCTGAAAACCAGTTAATTCACAATAAGCATAATTTTGCCAAAAATTTCCAACCCCTTACAAATTCAACCTCTTGGCCTTTAATAGACCTCTTACAACATGGGATGATCTACCTCTAGGCTAGATACATCAAATTTCTGCCCCTTGACACCTTGCATAACCATAAAACATGGAATTTATTAAAAAAAGACACCTATCCTACTTAACAATCCTATTCCAAAAAGGACTCAAACTCCTTATCACTATCTATAACAACCTTATCTATTGGAAATTACATTATTGACACATGTATTATCACATGGTCGAATTTGGATGATGAGCTTCATTTCTTCGTGACCACTTTGCTGACCTCCATAAGAATAGGAAACAGTACCCTGTTTTTTAGACATAAGATATTTTTCATTCTTTGAACATTCTGACCATCATTTACTCTTCATTTCGTGGTCCTTGGTTATTGGAAGTTGGCTTAACACATCCCATAACTCCTCCCTAGCCTCCAAATGTCTAAAACCGCTTTAAACACTGCTCAAAATGTTGTAATGTCCTGCGCTACAAAAACACAACATTTTCATAGCGCTGCCATTTCAAGTCTTTATCCTCAAAAAACTCAATTCTTTCCTCTGCATCATTTTAATTACCCTTTAATACATCTTTCATAGCAAATTATATTCTTAACTTAGTCTTCAACCCTTTAAAATCTGATCAAAATAAGCAAGAAAAGCAGCTACAGCAGTTTCGTAGTGCTTTTCTGCTTTATTACACTGAATGTGCTATGAAACTGTTGAGTATGCAGATTCTTCATACATTTGCCAAGTGAAAACCATGTATGCCTCAAAAACTCAAAACACGACCTATCTTCAGTATTTACAAATCATATAAAATGTAAACCCACTTAATTCTAACTTTCTTGAGGCCTTCCCTTTTCATTTACACTTGGTTGAGCTATTGGTTCTTCTATGACTGTCATTTTAATGCCTCTGCTTTTTAACTCATCACGAATCAAATCCAACTTCTACTCTAAATATTTCATGATATTTAAGTCTTCTGTTAGTAACTCTCAAATGAGTGTTTATTATTCTGAAAAACTTATCTTCTCTTGTTGCTAGAACTGTCCACTTAAAAAAGTGCTCTGTATTACTTAAAGTTTTAGAAACAGAATCAGCTTGTCCTTCCCACATTTCCTTCATCCTTTTAAACTTTACTTTCTCGAAATTGTGTTTTCTAGCTCTCTTTTTCATGATAGAAATTTCTTGGTTTTCCAACCTTAATTTCTTCTCAAGGCGCTGAAAATTTGTTTTCTCTATCATCTTCTCTTTTCCCATTTTTGTTCTGATGATTTTATGCTTCACTGTGGGTGATGAGAGATCAATAATCTATTTAGGTGATTTGGCTATCTCAGTGGGCATTTTAACTTCCTTGCTGCTCTCTATCAATTTCCTAGCATGCCTTGTCATAGGTTTTATTTCTTGAAAAATGAAACCTGCATCTTCCCCCTCAAACTCTAGCCTCTTTGCAGACTTGGCATTTTTCATCTTATGCTCATCTTCCCCAATAAACTCAACTTGGACAATTGGTGTTTCTTCTATTTCAATGGCATGAATAATATCCTCTAGATTCCCCTTTGTTACTGGGTTGTCCTCTGTAGCAATTGTCTTTCCTTTTAATGCCACTGCTTGGCTTCTAGTTATTCTTTTGGTCCCCTGTTTGCTGATAGCTTGTTTCTGTTTTGCATCTTTGATAACTTTTGATCTCTGTTTTGCAGGTGGGAGAGTTGGTGTATCAAGCATTTTCATTTGCTCTGGCCCTTTCTCGGTTTTCTTTCTTGGCTGAACTCTTGCAATTGCTTTCGATTTTGCAACCATAGGTTGGCTTGGTTTTACTACTAGTGGTGATGGAAATCCTTTAGCTTTAGGGTTTCTTGCAGGAGTTAGGGTTTCCAACTCAAAACCATTTATAAACAAGAATGATGACCAATCTCTGCCTATCTTCTGAAGTTCATCTAAAATTAATAACTTCATTAAACCATGATGAAATAAGGATGTTTCAATCCCTTCAGACTTTTCTTGCACCTTATCAGCCATCTTTGCAAGACTCTTATGCAAATAAAAAGGTAAATCAAGTGAAATCTTACCAGTGAAGTGTAGAAGCAATTTGAAATGATATGAATAAACCTTGTGATATCTGCCTTCATAGGTAAAATATTTCTGAATGTTGAGTAGCAGTTTTGAGTAGTTATCTTTGATGTAGCTTCTAGGGATAGCATTATTAAGATCCATGTCTGTGTGCACAGGCTTCATGAAATCTTTACACTGCTCCATATCAAATTTGAAACCTTTGAACTAGGTTTCTTGACCTCTTGATATCTCTGTAATGACAGCAATGACCTATGGTGTAATAGACACACTGAGCATCTCGACTTTAGTGGTTGTTCCATTGAAATTCATAGAAAATTCCTTGGATACTTGTGTTTGACAGCCCTACAACTTCTCACAAAACTCTAGGCAACCTACTCTTTTGAATGCTTCCATCACTGTTGGGTATTCAATTATTGCCTTCATGTCTTCAGGTTCATGCCTTAAGCAGTGTCCTCCTCTGTGAATTTTTCTTTCCTCTGCCATATTCTTCAGAAAAGCTTTCAGCCTCACTTGAACAAATCTTTCAGCCTCACTTGAATATAATGTAACAATTGCCTTGCTTGAAATGGATATAATAAAACTTAGTAAGCACCAGCCACAAGTTTTGCTTGACACTCAGAGCTCAGACATTATGAATGTAGGCAAGAGATAATAAGAATGACTAATTAGGAAGGAATTTGAATTTCAAATGTCCTTTCATAACCGAAAATGATGACTCTCTCATACCTAAAATGACAATGACGACTGCAAACATGGGTGTGTACATCAAATTTCATCATTACATGACTCAACATGCCACTATCCTACCCTTTCCCAATGGTTTCTGACATTTTCCAACTCAACTGACAAGACAGTTACAAAACCGCGCTTTTGTAGTGCCTGCAGTGTAATTTTTCCTATTTGCGCTACGAAACTATCAGTGCTTTCGTAGCACAAAACGAATTTTTTCAACAGGTGGTGCTACGAAACTATAGTTTCTTGGCTAATTGAACAGTTTTGACACAAAACATTGGGAAATGAAATACAAATGGAAAATGAGGGATGTTTGACATGAAAGAGTTTTAAAGAAGGCTATATTTGAACCTTAGGATGAGCTTTAAACTATAAAAAATCTAAAACCTTCCCTCGTGTTAGCCACCTATGAAATTTGTTATACCAAAAGGTGGCTAAATAATTTTAGAGCCTTCAAGGAACAAATTTTATTGCAAAAAGTGTTGGCTCTTGAAGACTCTTGAAGGCCTCATGCCTCTGTCCAAATCTTCACTGTTGTGCCCATTTCACACTTTGGAATTCTGCTGACTTCATGAAAAAATACTGCTGCAAACACCATTTTCCCCCTCTCCCCTCTTCCAAAACTAACATTGTTTTCTCTCCTCTTTTCCCCATAAAATCCCTCATTTTCATGTTTTTCCCCTTTCCCCTTCATCAAAACCCCTTTGATAAGGTTTAAGACTCCTTCTTTGCCTTATCGAAACCTTCAAACTCCTTTCAAAACCATTGAAAATCTATAAAAACCCAATTTTCTTATTACAGAATTAAGCCCCCTTGGGCTAAGTCCAAAACCCTTCCCCTCCATACGCACTGGTGCTGGAACCAAGCACTAAGCCCTTTGGGCGCTTATCGCGTCAAAGGAAAACAATGCACAAGTATTTTGCCTCACAAAGTTCTTCGATGCCAATTAGCCCTCCATTCTATCTCGCCTGGTCATATTATCTTCCATATAACCCACGACCCCGCATAGGTGCCAAGCCATTTCATCAATGTAAAGTCCTCCCGACCAAAACCTTTATTATATTACATTTTTGGGTTTTAATGTGTTTTGTCGTCATGTTAAAAGAAAACTAGGCAGAATCCATTGCACCACCTTCAAGAGGAAGGTGGTTTTCCCCGATTGGCAGCGATGCCATTCACCAGCTGACATGTGGCCTTGAGTAAATTTCAAATACCGCCCTTATCACACATTAAAAGTTGGACTTGGGCCCGGCGTGATATTAGCATCTGCCATTCGATCTGACGCCTCCTCATCGGACAGTGATCGCACTCTGATCAAGCCTGTGTGATATTCCAATGTACGGTGTGTTTCTTTGAACTCATCCACTGTCGATCTGATCTACAGATCGACGACCCAAGCTCGATCGCTCTATTTCCCCACTCGGTCAGCAGTTACGGACCCGGGGGTTTTTATTCATCCTAATTTTATTAAAGGCTTGAAATCTGGTCATATTTTGTAAAGGTTTTTGGTGCCAATCTCCACCATTGATCACGTGGGCCGATCCCATCCGAAGGCCCACGTTAGTCCTGAAATCCCCACTCATTTTTCCACCATTTTTCGCTAAAACAAAGGTTTTAAACCTTTTTCCCCGCTTTTTATTTTTATTTTTATTTTTCCGAATAATGTGACCCCTTCATGTTATTTATTCACCTCCGCTCCCGACCGTCGATCTCTGCGCGATCGACAGCTTCGATTTAAATTCTTCTTTCTCTTTCCCTTTGACCTCTTCTGATCAATCTCGACTATTGGATGATGCCATCCAACGACCCTACTCTCCCCACATGTCCTCTGAAGCAGTAAACCTATACATGCAAGATTTTATAACATTGTTCGTATTTTGCAGGGTTCTAGTGGTTTTTTCTACTATATCTGAAGAAAATTCAAAGGCAGAGGGTGACGATCCTCCCACCTTAGATTCATCAAAAGGAATCATTCACAGGGTTTAAACTCCACGTTTCATCGGTGTTTCATGAGGCATTTATGCCATATCACCCCTGCGCAGCCCTGCACACCAACAAACACAGTGAATCAGGCACAAATCAAAGAGTATCAGTGTCAAAGACAAAAATATACCAGAACATAAGATTGAAGATAGATTTGTGGGGATTACGTCTAAGATGGTTTATCAAAAGCCTAATCCCCAATTGAAACACAGTAAAAAGAAATTTCATAAAGTTTCATCAGACAGAAAGCCTCCACTGCCACAGCTGAGGAAAATTGATTCCTCCCAGCTACCACAGTGCCACCTGTGCCTCAAAGCATTCAAACAAAGGCTGAAGTTATTGATCAAGATCAGATATTTGTCTCAAGCGCAGCCAGAGAGTAAATTCTGCCAATAAACTTAATGTAAAAAATATAGGCAGAGTTACTTGGACATCACACAGAGCCTCAAAGGTCAAAAAGAGCTCCCACTGAGCTTAAATCTTTATGTAAATCATTTAATATAGAAGACACATATGTAAGCTTCTTCATTGAGCCCCCCAAAGGCCTAGAAGCCATTAATTCTGTATTAATTATCTTTAGATATCCTTTATCAGATCTCACCTCCTCATTCTTCTATAAATACTACTGCAGAAGATGAGTGAGGGGTTGGTTGATTTGGCTACTGAACATTGAAATGTAATTGAGCTTGAGACTTATACTTGTAAATAGTGTTCAATGGCCCTTGGAACTCTACTTGTGATAGATAAGTTAGGCTGAGATGAGTAGATGATTGCTAAACTAAAACATTGGACTTAAAGCTGTAACTGGTTTGGAGCATCAATACAAGCTGATTTATGGGATCCTGGTCTATGTTGACGGTGATGTTTTTCTCATTGTAACTTGTTATTTGTTTCTATTTTCATTGTGTTCATCTTCTCTTATAAATAACAGCATGCATAAAGTTAGGACCTACTGTATACCAGTACCCTTCTCTGACTGAAAATCTTTATTTGAATGTTTTCTTCCAATCTGTGTTATTTGGGAATGATTTAATTCAGTTTAAGCATAGGAATGTTGGTGTTCCCTCATCTTATTGTCTTAGCTGAATATTATTCTTAAATGTTATTTTCATTTCATGTTAAGTAGTGATGAACTAAGGAAGATATGGTGAGCCCTAGTCCTAGTTTTATCCCAAAAGACTAACTGAAAGTTTCCCTTGGAATGTGTTGAAAGCTGGCTAGTTTAGAAATACTTACCAGATCTTGGACCATTCTTTGTTATCATTTGTGTTCCCCCTGTTTTTAAATGTTTTCTATTGAAAGTGTATCAAAGGCTGGCTAGTTTAAAAGTACTTACCAGATCCTAGTTTTCTTTCATGTCTTTCTTAAGTGTATGTCAAAAGATGGCTAGTTTAAAAGTACTTACTAGATCTTAGGCTGCTCTTTGTTCTTCATTTGTTTAAATTCCCCTTCTTATTGTTTCATTTCATTCCATAAATCAAATTTTAAAGAGATCCTTAGACATATATGACTTGCCCCATGGACCAGTCTTGCCTCTTGTTGATTCAATTAAACCCTATTATGACTCCATATCCCAATGGACTAAAACCTGCAGTTATCTATCTTCCTGGCCAAAGCTTATTCTATTTGCTTGCAACTTCTCACCTTTGAAACTCTTTGTATTTAGAACTTTCCACCTCAAACATTAATCATACTCAACCATCCAAAAACAAACAAAACCCTTGACCTTCATAACTAGCCTAATATCATCAACCAAAAGTTAAAAGACATATCCATATTTGCACTTATTGGAGAGATCCCTCTCCAGATTCAGGAGGGCTAGATCCTATAATCCCAAAGTGGTTGAAACAATGTTTCTCCCTGTGACCGGAATTTTCCAATCTTGCTGATTACAGGGAGCTAACATTTTTGGTGACTCCACTGGGGAACTGAGTCGAATTTTCATCTTAGTTTCCTTTAGAAATTTCATAAAACCTCGTGAGTGAAAAGCAGCCTTTTCAAGCACTACCAAACAAATGGTAATCATGACAAAGCTAGTTTGAGTCAGTGACAAACTAGGTAAATCCTAGGATTCTCATGAGTCTTTATCTAACCTGGAAAAATCAGCTAGCTTAGCCATAAGAGTAGATTTTCTTTGTCTCATAACCGTAGCTAAGTTTTGAAACAAAGTTAGGACATTCTTAGAAACCACACAACTGAAAAATAATTCAGAAAACCCAAAAATATTTCAGATTGGTATCCAATAAACATGGTGGTGGACCATAAAATCTTTTACCTCCTTACGAGCAAAAAACTTCCACTTGATGACTCCACAATCTTGAGCAGACCTTAAGACTCCACTGGGAATAACCCTTATCATTGTAATATCATTCAAACTCAGTTAGAGGACTGTAGGATTAAAATTGTGTAAACAAATTAGTTGACCTCTTAAAGACTGATTAGTTGACCTCTTAAATACTATTATATCTTTTTGAACTTTTCTTGTTTATTTGGGTCTGAAAAACACATCATAGTGGCTCCTAGAAAGATTCACACTAGAGCCTATCCCGACCCTGATCCACCTAGGATAGTTGACAACCCAGAAAGTATCCTCAAGAAGTCTCCTAGGATTAAATTATCAACTGTTGTCAGATCACCCTTGAGAGCTAATTCAGTTCCTGAAAATCTTGCAGCTCTACAACAATCACAAGCTGACTTGGTAAATCCCTTTAGAACTAGGTCTCTTGATGATTTAGATCAGTTAGATTTTGAGTCTTCACTTTCATCTATTGAAACAAGTGAACATCTTGGTAGCAGAGAGGCAACACCTCCTGATTTACATTTCCTTCACAACTTAGGTGTTTCTCACCCAAGATCAGCTCAGCAATCTACTCCTGGTCCATCCACCTCCACTCACCCTACATCCACTGTTAATCCACCTCTTGTGAATCCACCCCCACTACATATCATGGTAGCATGGTATGCTCCCTTAGTCCTTCTTGTACCATTAGTCAATCTTCCACAGGACTATCAGTCGAAAATTCCATTGTATGATGCTATTAATGCTACAACTGCATCACAACATGTGGACAAGATGAATTACTACTTTGACAGAAATGAAATTGATGATGATTCTGTAAAACTTAGATTATTTGCTCAAATTTTGGGGGGAGAAGTAAGAAAATGGTTTAAAGGTTTAACCCCACATAGTATCAATGATCTCCAAGCCTTCCATTAGACCTTCTTAAACAAATGGGAAGTGAAGAAAAACCCTCTCCAAGTCCTCTTTGATTACAAGAACCTCCATAGAAACACTGGGGAAAGTGTGCAGGCTTATTGCACTAGATTTAACAGTGTGTATAATGCCCTTTCCCCATATCTAAAACCTCCACAAGGCTCAGCTTTAAAAAATTTTCCTAAAGGGTTTAACCCCGATATGGCCTATCAGCTGAGAGAGAGAGATCCTGCAACTCTTGAAGAGATGAAAAAAGGAGCTCTCGCTGTGGAAGTAAATTTAATGGAGAAGAGAGCAAGAATGAAAAATGAGAAGAAAGTGTCCTTTATGGAGGAAAACACACCTTCTACTTCCAACTCAAAGATAGAGAGAATGATGGAGGAGATGATGAAGAAAATGAGCATCCTTGAGAGAGCACAAGCTATTCAAAACCAAAATTCTCCTCAAAACATAAACCAGAACCAGAATCAAAATTTTAGAAGGAACCAACCTCCGAACAGACCTAGGGAAGATGACCAACATATCACTCCTCCCTTTCATCAAAACTATGTGAGTGAGGTTGAGGAAACAAATTAGATAATAGAGGAAGATGATATCAACATGTTGGGGGTAGATAATGATGACTTTGAGATTCATTATGATAGAAAACAAGGTCTATACACACCTTATGATGACAAAAGAGATGATGATGAAAATTATTAGCAAGACATGGAAAATTTCATCATAGATTCTCAAAGAGAATATGACCTTAGAAGCAAAACTAGTCAACGAACTCCCAACACCAAAACCTCTGATAAATCTTCACAAAACGACACTGCAACCAAGCCTAAAATTTTCAAACAAAAGGACAAAACAGTGGCTGCAAATTCTGATAATGGTAAAGAGAAAGGCACACAAAACAATGAAAAACAGAGTGAAGACCTTAGTAGTACTAACACTTCAGTTAGTACTCCTGTTAAAACCATTTTGTCAAAAGTAAATAAAACAAATCAGCAAGCTGATGTTGCTGATAGACTAGTAGCTAGTAAGGCTGAAACAAGTTCTTCAAAGAACCAAATTCCTTTCAGCCTAGAGCAGGAAATTTCAAAGATCAAAATCTCTATTCCCCTGACTGAGTTAGCTGCCCAGAATGTATATAGGACCCAAATTTTTAAGGCTTTAAATATAGAGGAAAATGAGGACACAATCAATCTTAATGATGACCAACCAGAGCTTATTTTTGGTCCAAAGATTGAAGGTATGTATCAAAAGGGACCTGTTCCTCCCTTTTATGTGAGTTTAAACGTTCATGACAAAAATTTTCATAACGCTATGCATGATTCCAGGGCTTCTCATAATCTAATGCCTAAAGCTGTAATGGAGAGCCTTGGTCTAGAAATCACTAGACTGTATAAAGACTTGTACTCCTTTGATTCCAACAGAGTAAAATGTTTAGGATTAATCAAAGAGCTCTGTGTTAACTTAGCCCAGATTCCATCCAAATGCTTAGTAATGGATATTGTTGTGGCTGATGTTCCCCCCAAGTATGGAATGTTGTTATCAAGATCGTGGGGTGCTAAGTTACAAGGGACTATGCAAATGGACATGACCTATGCGACTATCCCTGTTTTCAATCAGACTAGAAGACTGTACAAGGAATCCCATATGCAATACACAGTTACAAGTCAAGACAGACTGCAAAAATATCCTCTGTATTCTGTAAATATAGGCCTTGATTATTTTATTATGTTTAAAAATGAAACACTTAGTGAACAAGTCACTTTAACAGGATTAATGGCCGATAGGGAGGAAGAGGAACACAACGTAGAAGTGTCAGAACAGTTGGCTGAACCTGTGAATGTCAGCAAACCAAACAAAGGTCTTGAGCTACAAGTCATGTGTCCATTGCTCTTAAACCTTGACAATCAAGATATCAACCCTCAACACAGTGAAAAACCTGAGGAGTTGAAACAAATACAACTAAGTGTTGAGATTCAACAACAATCAGAAAGCATGTTAGTTGAAGAGGACAGTGACCAAGATGAAACCAAAAGTAGTCCTCTGTGAAGTATGTATTTTGACAGATCCTGCACTAAGAACATTGCTAGGGTAGGTGTCTGGATTTCCAACATTGAAAATGACCACACAGAAAGCATTTCTTGCAAATTAAACTTTCAGTGTTCCAATAACATAAGGGAATATGAATCCCTTCTCTTAGGCTTACGTCTGTTGAAAAAGTTAGAAGCCAGAGGAATCAATGTATATGGGGATTTAGAGTTAGCCATTAGGGAAGTCAATGGGGAGTATAACACAAATCATCCCAGACTTAGGGCCTACCGAAACGATGTCATGGACCTTTTAAAAACATTCGAGGAGCCCAAACTGATTTTTGTCCCAAGAAAAAGAAATATTGCGGCCCACAATTTAGCCTTTGCAGCTAGGACATGCTTAACGCCATATGGAACCAAAGACTGCAAAACTCAGATAAAATTTAGACCAGCCGTGCCTGATAACGAAAAGTATTGGCAGGTGTTTGACAGAGACAAAAAAATAGAAGACTTCATGCAATTCAGAAATGAATTCGAACTACAATACTGACTAGACATGATACGATCGTTAAAGTGAAGAAAATTTTCAAGGTGAAGACATTAGGGGGAATTTTGAGGTCTAAAATGGGCCTCATAAGAAAAATGTACAAAAAAAAAAAACTTATAACAACCAATAGGATTCAAGATGATGATGTCAACCATGGGGGATGATTCACCATTTTTTAAATAAAAGGGTAAAAATATTAAAAAAATAATAAAATAATAAAACTACTTTTCAACTCGTATTAACTTCCTTTCCCAAATGACCAAATTTCCGAGTGGAGTAGTCATGGATGTGCAAAATGACTCTTCATCCAAGGATTGAATTTTACATGCTGCATTAAATTTCATTTATCTTACTACAATGAAAATGAGAAATACATAAAAAAACGTGATTGTAATCATGTTTTTTTATGTATTTCTCATTTTTCGTGTAGTAGGACCCATCGAAAGTATGCAACATGGGTACTCCTTGGATGAGGAATTAAATTTCGCATCCAATGAGTACTTCCACTCGAAATTTGAGTAAACACTTTGGGAGATAAGTTGAAAATATGAGTTGAAAAAGTAGTTTTTTCATTTTTCCCTCTAAAATTTGATGATGTCAACAAATCTTATTTGATTTTTTCCACTATTATTTTATAATTTCCTTAGGCGGCCCATGTTAGACCTCAAAATTCCGCTAATGAGAGCCGTCTCCTGAGCTTGTCAATATTGATCTTCTTACAAGCAAACTTAAAAACATAACAGAATTGAATGCAGAGTTAGAAACAGAGGAGTTAGAAACTCTGCACTCTAAAGATGAAAGGTTGCCAAACGGTCTGACACCATTAGAAGAGTTGTTTTATTTTAACGATGTGGCCAAGAAGCCAAAACTGGAACCTGTAGAGACTGAAGTGGAAGAGTGCAATATAGGCAGTGAACTTAAGCCGAAAATGATTAAACTATCTAAAACTTTGCCAGCTCACATTAAAATCAAATACATAGAGTTTTTTAAAGAATTTTCTGATGTTTTTGCGTGGAGTTACGAAGATCTTAAATCCTATGACACTGAAATAATACAGCACAAAATTCCCCTCAAAGAAAACCAAAAGCCTTTCGAACAGAAACTATGCAGAATAAACCCTGTTCAGTTGCCTTTGGTTCGGAAGGAGATCATGAAAATGTATGATGCTGGTATTATTGTCCCTATTAGATATTCTGAGTGGGTGTCTAATCTGGTGTCGGTTAGGAAGAAAAATGGAGAGATCAGGCTTTGTATCGACTTTAGAGATTTAAACAAAGCTTCATTAAAAGACAACTACCCTTTACCTAGTTGTAAAATGGAGCAAGGGGTAAAATGGACCTTGGAAGCAAAGAAGTCCTTTGAGCTGGTGAAACAAGCGTTAACCAAAACACCAGTTCTTATAAGTCCTGATTTTTCAAAAAAAAATTATATTTTTTCATTTGCATTAGAACATACCATAGTTGTTGTCCTTTTACAGAAAAATCAGCAAGGACAAGAGCAGCCTATTGCATTCTTTAGTAAGGCATTGAGGGATGCTCCTTTGAAGTATAACATTATGGAGAAGCAAGCTTTTGCTTTGGTTAAAGCGTTAAAAGACTTCAGGGTATACATTCTTCACTCACACATCATTGCCTTTGTCCCAAACTCAGTTGTTAAAGACATTCTAACACAGGACCCAGATGGTAAGAGAGGTAAGCGGATTGTTGTTATCCTTGAATATGATTTAGAGATAAAACCCACTAAACTCATCAAAGGCCAAGGTCTAGCTAGATTAATGGCTGAATCAAATTTTGAAGTTCTCGATATTAATATGATTGATGCTTTGGATGATCAAGAAGAAATCTCAACTCCCATCGTTGAAAACCATTTTATGAATTCCTCTTGGTATGCTAATATAATTTATGTTTACTTAATTTGAATGCACCTCCTGGTTTGACAAAAACAAAGGCAAGGTTCCTAAAGTTAAAAGTTGTAAACTATTGCATTATAGATAGATGTCTTTATTGGAAAAATGCAAGTGGTGTATTGCTTAAATGTTTTCCTGAGTTTGATGCAGAGAAGGTTAAGCACCAGTTCCATGAAAGAGAGTGTGGTGTTCATTTATACTAGAAGACAAAAACCAACAAAATTTTGAGGGCTGGTTTCTATTGGCCTACTCTTTTCCATGATGTGCACAAGATGATCATAGCCTGTCATAAATGTCAACTTTTTGAAGGCAAAAGAAAACTGCTAACCCTACCTCTGCATCCAATCCTTTTCAACAGTGGGGACTTGACTTCATAGGAGAAATCCATCCACCATCTTCCACCTAGCATAGATGGATTCTCACTACCACAGACTATTTCACTAAGTGGATAGAAGCCATACCTTGTAGGCAGGCCAATTATTCTATTATTATAAAATTCTTGGAGACTAACATTCTCCCAAGATTTGGCTATCCTACCAAGATCATCACTGATAATGCAGTAGCATTTGGATCAAAGAAGATGGTTGAATTCTGTCACAGGTATCAGATAACATTGGGGCATTCCAAAGCCTATTACCCTCAAGGTAATGGACTTGCAGAATCCTCAAACAAAATTTTAGTGAACATAATCAAGAAACTGTTGGAGGAAAACAAAAATTCTTGGCGCACAAAGCTAGTTCATGCACTTTGGGCTGATAGATTGACTTTGAAGAAATCTATTGGTATGTCACCTTTCCAGCTTTTGTATGGTACTGATGCAATTTCTCCAAACAGCCTTGGTGTACCAGTGATGAAGTTGATTCAAGAGTTTCAAACTGAAGATAATGACATAATCAGAATAATAAATCAGACCATTCATCTTCAACAAACCAGAGAGGAGGTTTATAACAAAGCATTACAGAAGCAGGACAACATTAAAAAGCTTTTTGATAGAAGAAAAAAGGTCGGAAATTTCAATATTGGGAACAAAATTTTAAAGTGGGACTCAAGGAGGGAAGACAAGGGCAAGCATGGAAAATTTGACAACTTATGGCTTGGCCCTTACTCTATCCATTCAGTTGCTGGTAACAATGCATTTTTCTTGCAAGAGTTGAATGGAGCAGAATTGTTTGGGGGTCCTGTCAATGGCATGATGCTTAAGCATTACTTCTCTTGATCCATGTGATGTTCCGAAAGAATTTTTATCTTTTTCTCATTATAAATACTCCACCCATCATTGCATTCAAAGTTATAAAAAATACAAAAACAAAGAAAAGAAAGAAAAGAGGGCAGATTGTGAAAACAAGAAAGGTATAGCCCCATACCAAAAAGAGAAACAAATCTGAAAGTGTGCAAGCTCAAATGCCACTCCTGAAGAACACACTTCTAGTTAGTCAAATAGCTTAATCTTGACTAATTAGCTTTAAATTTTCTGCTGATAGAATAGTGAATTCGATTTGCCAAATTGTTTAATCTTGGATTATCAGTCGATATTTTAGGATAGAAATTAAGGGTTCAAACATGCTCAAAATCTGAACCTAAAGTTTCAAAGAGAGAATGACTCAAATCTGTTTCAAATTCTGAGTCAAAAGATGTAAAAATCTAGTTCTAAATAGCTTAAAATCTGAGTCAGTTAGCAAAGGAAAGACAGCTCAAGTAAGAGTCAAAACAGAGCTGTAGAAAACAGGAAGGAAATGTTTTGAAATTTCAGATCTCAAACCTTCCATTTTGTTTTAAAATTTTGTGCAAAATAATGTCTATGTGTAGTTTTTTTTTATGCCATAGACCCGCATCAAGTTAGACTGTTCAATCCTGACTTGACTGCTTTTTAAATTTCTGTTGTAGAATCTAGAAAATAAAGTCTGTTGGACAGTGTAATCCCAACAAACAGTAGATTAGGTAGAGAATCATATGGGCACAACTGCTTAATCTGAGTCCATGGAGAAATAAGGAGTAGAAATATCCTACTTTCACAAGAATAAAATGTTGAAAAAGAGTTTTCCAATCCAAATGCACTCTAAAGAAGAAAAAATGTTAGATCAGTAGGATTGGGTAGGTAAACAGGTTGTATTGATGAGGATCCATTATTTTTATGGCTATTAATATATTTTCAGAGAAAAATAATATCATCCACAGAAAGGAAGGTAGCCCAATGGATGAGGCACTGATCAGCCTCCCAGAGAATGCAAGTCTGAATTTCTTGATGCCTTCAAGAAGGCACCATCCCCAAGTGGAGCCACTGTTAGCCACCTATGAAATTTTTAATACCAAAAGGTGGCTAAATAATTTTAGAGCCTTCAAGGAACAAATTTTATTGCAAAAAGTGTTGGCTCTTGAAGACTCTTGAAGGCCTCATGCCTCTGTCCAAATCTTCACTGTTGTGCCCATTTCATACTCTGGAATTCTATTGACTTCATGAAAAAATATTGTTGCAAACACCATTTTCCACCTTCCCCCTCTTCCAAAACTAACCTTGTTTTCTCTCCTCTTTTCCCCAAAAAATCCCTCATTTTCATGTTTTTCCCCTTCCCCTTCATCAAAACCCCTTTGATAAGGTTTAAGACTCCTTTTCCTTATCGAAACCCTCAAACTCCTTTCAAAACCATTGAAAATCTATAAAAAAACCCATTTTCTTATTACAGACTTAAGCCCCCTTGGGCTAAGTCCAAAACCTTTCCCCTCCATACGCCCTAGTGCTAGAACTAGGCGCTAAGCCCTTTGGGGAGGAAAACAATGCACAAGTCTTTTGCCTCACAAAGTTCTCCGATGCTGATTAGCCCTCCATTCTATCTCCCCCGGTCATATTATCTTCCATATAACCCATGGCTCCACACAGGCGCCAAGCCATTTCATCAATGTAAAGTCCTCCCAACCAAAACCTTTGTTATATTAAATTTTTGGATTTTAATGTGTTTTGTCATCATGTTAAAAGAAAACCGGGCGGAATCCATCGCACCGCCTTCAAGAGGAAGGTGGTTTTCCATGATCGGCAACGATGCCATTCACCAGCCAACACGTGGCCTTGAGAAAATTTCAAATACCACCCTCATCGCGCATTAAAAGTTAGACTTGGGCCCAGCGCGATATTAGCGTATGTTGTCCGATCTGATGCCTCCTCATCGGACAGTGATCGCACTCTGATCAAGCCCGTGTGATAGTCCAATGTACGGTGCGTTTATTTGAACTCATCTTCCGTCGATCTGATTTACAGATCAACGGCCCAAGCTCGATCGCTCTGTTTCCTCACCTAGTCAGCAGTTCCAGACCTGGGGGTTTTTATTCATCCTGATTTTATTAAAGGCTTGAAATCTGGTCGTATAATTTTGTAAAGGTTTTTGGCACCAATCTCCACCGTTGATCGCGTGGGCTGATCCCATCCGACGACCCACGTTAGTCCTAAACTACCCACTCATTTTTCCACCATTTTTCGCCAAAACAAAGGTTTTAAACCTTTTTCCCCACTTTTTATTTTTCCGAATAATGTGACCCCTTCATGTTATTTATTGACCTCCGCTCCTAACCATCGATCTCTGCACGATCGACAGGTTCCATTTAAATTCTTCTTCTGCTTTCCCTTTGACCTCTTCTGATCAATCTCCATCATTGGATGATGCCATCCAACGGCCCCTCTCTCCCCACATGTCCTCTAAAGCAGTAAACCTATACATGCAGGATTTTATAACATTGTTCGTATTTTGCAGGGTTCTAGTGGTTTTTTCCGCTATATCTGAAGAAAATTCAAAGGCAGAGGGTGACGATCCTCCCACCTTAGATTCATCAAAAATAATCATTCTTAGGGTTTAAACTCCATGTTTCATCAGCGTTTCATGAGGCATTGATGCCATATCACCCCTGCACAGCCCTACACACCAACAAACACAGTGAATCAGGCACAAATCAAAGAGTATCAGTGTCGAAGACAAAAATATACCAGAACAGAAGATTGAAGACAGATTTGTGGGGATTACGTCTAATATGGTTTATCAAAATCCTAATCCCCAATTGAAACACAGTTAAAAGAAAGATCATAAAGGTTCATCAGACAAAAAGCCTCCACCGCCACAGTTGAGGCAAATTGATTCCTCCCAGCTACCATAGTGCCACCTGTGCCTCAAAGCATTCAAACAGAGGCCGAAGTTATTGATCAGGATTAGATATTTGTTTCAAGCATAGCCAGAGAGTAAATTCTGCCAAGGAACTTAATGTAAAAAATATCGGCAGAGTTACTTTGACATCACACAAAGCCTCAAAGGTCAAAAAGAGCTCCCACCGAGATTAAATATTTATGTAAATCATTTAATATAGAAGACACCTATGTAAGCTTCTTCATTGAGCCCCCCAAAGGCTGAGAAGCCATTAAGTCTATATTAATTATCTTTAGAGATCCTTTATCAGATCTCACCTCCTCATTCTTCTATAAATACTACTGCAGAAGATGAGTGAGGGGTTGGTTGATTTGGCTACTGAACATTGAAATGTAATTGAGCTTGAGACTTCTACTTGTAAATAGTGTTCACTGGCCCTTGGAGCTCTGATTGTGATAGATAAGTTAGGCTGAGATGAGTAGATGATTTCTAAACTAAATAATTGGACTTAAAGCTATAACTGGTTTGGAGCATCAATACAAGCTAATTTATGGGATCCTGGTCTATGTTGACGGTGATGTTTTTCTCATTGTAACTTGTTGTTTGTTTCTATTTTCATTGTGTTCATCTTCTCTTATAAAGAAAATCATCCATAGAGTTAGGACCTATTGTATACCAGTACCCTTCTCTGACTGAAAATCTTTATCTAAATGTTTTCTTCCAATCTGTGTTATTTGGGAATGATTTAATTCAGTTTAAGCATAGAAATGTTGGCATTCCCTCGTCTTATTGTCTTAGCTGAATATTATTCTTAAATTTTATTTTCATTTCATGTTAAGTAGTGATGAACTAAGGAAGATATGGTGAGCCCTAGTCCTAGTTTTATCCCAAAAGACTGACTGAAAGTTTCCCTTGGAATGTGTTGAGAGTTGGCTAGTTTGGAAGTACTTACCAGATTTTAGACCATTCTTTGTTATCATTTGTGTTTCCCCTGTTTTTAAATGTTTTCTATTGAAAGTGTATCAAAGGCTGGCTGGTTTAAAAGTACTTACCAGATCCTAGTTTTCTTTCATGTCTTTCTTAAGTGTATGTCAAAAGCTGGCTAGTTTAAAAGTACTTACCAGATCTTAGGCTGCTCTTTGTTCTTCATCTGTTTAAATTCCCCTCCTTATTGTTTCATTTCATTCCATAAATCAAACTTTAAAGAGATCCTTAGACATAGATGACTTGCCCCATGGACCACTCTTGCCTCTTGTTGATTCAATTAAACCTTATTATGACTCCATAGCCCAATGGACTAAAACCTGCAGTTATCTATCTTCCTGGCCAAAGCTTATTCTATTTGCTTGCAACTTCTCACCTTTGAAACTCTTTGCATTTAGAACTTTCCACCTAAAACAGTAATCATACTCAACCATCCAAAAAAAAAAAAAACCCTTGATCTTCATAACTAGCCTAATATCATCACCCAAAACTTCAAAGAAATATCCATCTTTGCACTTATTGGAGAGATCCCTCTCCGGATTCAGGAGGGCTAGATCCTAGAATCCCAAAGTGGTTGAAACGATGTTTATCCCTGCGACCGGACTTTGCTAATCTTGTTTATTACAAGGAGCTAACACCTCGATCAAACCTAAATTTACTCCTAAAACCCTATTTTGATCTAGCTCAGTAGGTGCTTTATGATGTTGTAGGACAAAAACAATATCCTTTTACCAATCTGAAGTGATGTACTTTTCTTCAATAGGGACTAGTTCTTCTTCCTCATCTGAAATTTATGATATTTCTACAATTAAATTTATGTCAAGACAATCAAAGTTTGACTGTGCCATCATCTTTTCTAAGCCTTGTCCTTTGAACAATTTTGTTGGCTTAATCTCTATATCATACTCCAGCAATTTAGCAATCTATTTTCCCCTCTTACCATCAAGATCAACTTGAGTAAAAATGTCTTTCACAACAGTATTAGGAACAATAGCCACAATATGAGAATGTAGAATATAGATTTTGAAATCTTTGATATCCTTAACCAAGGCATAAGCTTGTTTCTCTAATATATTTTACTTCAGCTCATGGTTATCTAATTTCCTACTAAAGAATGAAATAGGCTGCTCAATACCTTGTTGTTATTTTTGTAGCAAAACTCCATCAATAGTATTTTCTGATGCAAAAGTAAAAAACAGAAATTCTCTTGAGAAATTAGGACTGATCAATATCGATGCTTGAGTGACTGCCCTTTTGATCTCCTCAAATGAGTGCTTTACTTCTGCTGTCCACTTAATTTCAACTCCCTTCTTCAGCATCCTTGTTATATCCTTAACAATCTCGGAAAAATTAGGAATAAATCTCCTTACAAAATTTACCTTTCCAAGGAAAGACTGAATCTCCTTCCTTCTTCTAGGAAAATCCACCTTCTGAATTGCATTGAATCTGTTTGGATCAATATTAAATAAAATATTTAGAAATTATGTGTCCAAGTAATTTACCTGAAGTTAAATCAAAAATACTTTTGGTGGGATTTAGAGAGATGCCAAACCTTCTACACTTCAACATAATTATTTCTAGGTGTTTCAAGTGATCTTCTTCCCTCCTTGAGAAGATTGTTATGTCATCAAGATAAACAACCACCATCTTGTCCTTTTCTTCAGAAAAAGCAATATCTATTGCCCTCTGAAAGGTAGCTCCCGCATTCATGAGACCAAATGGAATCTTCGCATACATGAAAGTGCCCCATGGTGTAGTAAAGGTTGTTTTTTCCTGATTATCCGGATGTACAAGGATCTGATTGTAACCCGAAAAACCATCAAGCATAGACATCCTTTGAGAACCAACAATATTTTGCAAAATTTGGTCCATCTTTGGGAGAGGATATTTTTCCTTCAAAGAGGATTTATTCAAGTTTCTGAAGTCAATACATATTTTGATTTCTCCACTCTTTTTCCTAACTGGAACCAAGTTTGCAAGCGAATTTGAGTATCTTATTGGGACAATGATTTTGGCATCAAAGATTTTCTTGATTTCCTTCTCAATCAATGGCATGAGAAGTGGATTAATCCTCAACTTTTGCTTGAAATGCATTTCATTTTCTTTGATGGGACTAATATGTTGAATAATAGTGGGGTCATACTCTTTCAAATCAGCATAATTCCAAGAAAAAAAATCTATGAATCTCTTCATCATCTCAATATACTTGTACGTCATATCAACTGAAATGAATTTTGAAAGTTTAATAATTTTAGGCATAGCTACTGTACCAAGGTTACAAATCTCTACCTCTTCATCATCAGCTTGTATCTTAGGAGATTTGAAGACATCGTTCTAATAAAAAAAAAATTCAAGAGGTATGAGACCCTTTAGTATGGAATTATTCTTTAGCTGCAAAAATTTAGAATTTCCTTTAGATTCAGCAAGCATGTTTTGTTGATCTACTTGTATGTTTTAAAACTCTTCTTTCAGCTCAATAAAGTTCTTCACTTGTTGGTCATCCTCAAAAACTTTCCAATGAGTAATATTATTAGGGATATTTGGTCTATGGCGAACTTCAACCTAATATTTTTTAGTGGAATGTATGGGAATAATGAAAAGACTTACAGAGACAGCAAGAGAATCAGCAATGGAGTTTTGGTCTCTAGTATTGACAATGAATGAATAAGCCTGGAAATTTTCTAACATGTCTAAAACTAAGTTTCTATATGCCCTCATCCTTATATCCTTCGTTTGATAAACACCTTCAAATTGTTTAATGACTAATTCTGAATCTCCAAAAATAGAAATGTTTTGAGCATTCATTCTTTTCAAAACTTCTAAGCCCAAAATCAAGGATTCATACTCAGCCATGTTATTTGTGCAATCAAAGTTCAATTTGTAGGAAAAGAACTTACTCTCATCACTTGTACTTGTGATCCAAATCCCTTCTCCTACCCCTTCTCTACCTGCTGATCCATCAAAATTCAATGACCACCAACCTTCCACCTCCTTATAATTGACTTGGTGATCTTCTGTTTTCTTATTTTCAGGCTGTTGGATTTCAGATATCTGATTTTCTACTTTCTTCTCATCCTTTGCTTCATTAGTCAACTCATTGAAAATAATAGCAGATCCAAGCTCAGTATCGAGAGCATAAATTGGAAAATTTTGAGGTTTGCCTTTACTACTCACCATGTAGGCTATTCTTGTCTCTCGATACAATCTCCTTTGCTCACCAAAAACAGGAATGGTGGAAAAAGTAAGGTCCATTTGAATTGTAACTTTGATTTTTGCTTCCCATGACCTTGATAATAGCATACCAAAATTTGGTGGAATGTCTGCTACCATGATGTCCATGACCATTGTCTTGGCAGGGAGTTGTGTAAGACCAATAACAACATCCTTAATTAAAACAATGCATTGAAATCTTTTCGAATCAAAAGAAAATAAGTCTTTATATGGTCCAGTTATTTCTAACCCCATCCTTTCCATGATTACTTTCTGCTTAAGATTGTCAGAGGCTCTTGAATCCAACATAGCATTATGTAATGTCATGTCATGAATGCTAAGGCTCACATAAAAAGGAGGCACCTCCTCATTCTGTTCATCTTCTAATCTTGGACCCAAGTATATGGTTGGATGATCCTCTTATATATTTAAGATATCAGCAGCTCCTAGTTGTGAATTCAACATTTTAACAATCTTGATTCTATACTCATTGACCTTGAGAATCTCACGAAAAGGTACTAGTATTTTGATCTTAGAAATTTCATTTTCCAAACTGAAAACAGAAACAGATTTTTTAGCTTCTTTGATAGGAGGAAGAGGTGATGTATATTTCTTACCTTTAGCAACCTTAGGAGTATCTTTTTTGCAATCAGTAGCCTTAGGTGTATCTTTCTTAGGCTGTGTTTTATTTGCAATGATCGGCACATTTATATTTCTCAGATTGTATTGTTTTTGCATCTCAAAAATAGTATGTTGATGCCCTTTTAGATAATCTGATGGTTCCTCTCCATGATTACCTTGGTCTGATTCATCATGTTCCTCTTTTGTCAAGAAAATTCCAGACATTTCTTCATCTAAACAGTGAATAGGCTCTTCTAGTGGAATTTTAGGTTCATCTTCTTCATCAATTAAGTTCTGCTGGAAAGGAGGTCTCACTAGAGGATCAGGCTACTGATTTTTATTCTCTCTTGGTTTTTTCTAATTTTGAGGTCCCCTAAACTGAGGGTTTCTAAACTGAGATTGATTTTTTGCAGGAGGAGTAGAGGTATTCCCAAGGGCCAACCTATCCATCATCTTTTCCATTGTTTTCATAATTGAATCAAATTTATCATCAGAGGTAAAGTAGGAAGGCTTCTCTTCTTATTTTAACTTAGTCTTACCCATTTTTGACTTTTTAGCTGCTATCATATTAACTTCCACCTTCACTACATCATTTTTCATTTCAGCAAGTGAAAGGGATTCTCTCTCTCTCAGCAGTATAGAAAATTCATAATCAAAAGCTTTGGCATATCTCATTTGAGCTAAGGCTTGTGGAGGTTTTAAATGGGCAGGAATAGAATCATAAACCTTATTAAACCTTTTTGAAAAGTTTTGAACAGATTCATCAACATCTCTTCTTAAACTGTTATACTTAGTGAGGGCTTATACTGGATTAGTTCTATTTACCCATTTTCTCAAAAATTTATCTTCAAACTCATTCCAATTATGAATACTTGCAGGAGTAAGGGCTTTGAACCACTTCCTAACTTCACCAGTAAAGCTTTGAGCAAACAATATCAACTTGACATCTTCATGATCAACCTCCTCCCTGTCTATAAAATAATTAAATTGATCCACATGTTCTTCTATTGTAATCTCTTCATCACTTCCCCAAGTTTTGATTCTAGCAGCATATTTTATAGGGAGGTCATGTAAAACAGCTAGAAGAACAAGAGGGGCATATCTAGCAGGTGCAGCAGGTGGAGGAGGTACATTTCCAGCCATGGTAAAAGGGACTGTAGTAGCTTTAGGGATAGCAGTAATAGAGGATGAAGAAATATTATGAGGAGGAATTTTTGGTATTTGTTGTCCACTAAAAATTAAACTCCAATCAAGAAGAGGTAAACCAACTTTACTTTTCAATAAGACGTCAAAAGGGTCAAGTTCTTTCAACTTATCTAAAGACTCTCTTTCCAACAACAACTTAGAAGTAACATCTTCCCAAAACTCTTCTTTATCTTCCTGTGTTACTAGGGCTAACGTATCAATATCTCTCTTATGCAAGTCTAAGATGATTTCAGTTAATTCTTTTTCACTTTCAGATCTAAACAAGACTTCCTGGATTTTATCATCAACTCTTTTATCTTCAGGACTTCTTAATATTTCAGAGGACAAGTGTTTTGAATGTGGTGGAGTACCTGATATTTCAGAAATGCCTTGACTGCCTCTGGAAATGGTGTTTGGATTGTCCATGATGGTAGGTGGATCTAGGTCAGGATTACTCCTCGTGTATCTCCTTCTTGAAGCCACCTTTGATCATATAAATTTTGAATGGAGTCACCAAGGTAGATGAAACCTTGAAAAGCTTTCTAAGCTCTTGCTACCTTCAAAAGTTCAGCTTCAAAATTTTGGGAAAGTATAATCTTCAGGCTCCTGGCAGACGCACCAAAATGTTATCACAAAATTGGACCTGATAGGTTGCTTGATCAGACAATATTATGTAACTATTTCAAACCAATCTTGTGACTGAGGCTTAGCCTCCTTAGCCTGAGAGGGATCTCTCAAGGTTTAATGATATGGATAAATATATAGATGGCTAGATAGATGTAGGTTGAGAATCACATCAGCATGTATACATTTGTATTATGGAGTCAAAGAAATTCAATAATTCAGTAAATCTACTTAACATGGAAGTTGAGGCATATCAGATTTTTAGTCATAAGGTACACACACATGAAACTGTAAAGACACAGTCAGTTCACTTATATAGGAAGTCAGAGCATCTCATAGATAAATTCTGAGTAATATAGATGAACACCACTGCAATGAAACATATAGGAGATGAAAATAGAATAGGAAAACACTAAAACTCCTTCTGAATCTTAATTTGATCAAGTAGAAGATATCTGTATTAGCTAAAAACCAGTCATTTCACAATAAGCACAGTTTTGACAAAAATGTCCAACCCCTTACAAATTCAACCTCTTGGCCTTTAATAGACCTCTTAAAACATGGGATGATCTACCTCTAGGCTAGATACATCAAATTTATGTCCCTTGACACCTTGCATAACCATAAAACATGGAATGTATTACAAAAAGACACCTATCCTACTTAATAGTCATATTCCAAAAAGGACTCAAACTCCTTATCACTATCTATAACAACCTTATCTATTTGCAATTACATTATTGACAAGTGTATCATCAAAGATCGAATTTGGATGATGAGCTTCATTTCTTCATGACCACTTTGCTAACCTCCACAAGAATAGGAAACAATACCCTGTTTTTTAGGCATAAGATCTTTTGCATTCTTTGAACATTCTGACCATCATTTAGTCTTCATTTTGTGTTCCTTGGCTATTGGAAGTTGGCTTAACATGTCCCATAACTCCTCCCTAACCTCTAGTTGTCTAAAACCGCTTTAAACACTGCTCAAAATGCTATAATATCCTGCATTACAAAAACACAACAGTTTCGTAGTGCTTTTTGTAGTGCTGCCATATCAAGTCTTTATCCTCCAAAAACTCAATTCTTTCCTCTGCATCATTTTAATTTCCCTTTAATACATCTTCCATAGCAAATTTAGTTCTTAACTTGGTCTTCAACCCTTTAAAAACTGATCAAAATAAGCAAGAAAAGCAGCTACAGCAGTTTCGTAGCGCTTTTCTACTTTTTTACACTGAATGCACTATGAAACTGTTGAGTATGCAAATTCTCTATACATTTTCCAAGTGAAAACCGTGTTTTCCTCAAAACTCAAAACATAACTTGTCTTCAGTATTTACAAATCATATAAACTATAAACCCACTTAATTCTAGCTTTCTTGAGGCCTTCCTTTTTCATTTACACTTGGTTGAGCTATTGGTTCTTCTATGCCTATCATTTTAATGCCTCTACTCTTTAACTCATCATGAATCAAATCCAGCTGCTGCTCTAAATCTCTCACATGATCTCTATGTCTTATGTTAGTAGCTCTCAGATGAGTGTTTATTATTCTGCCAAACTTAGCTTCTTTTATTGTTGTAACTGTAAACTTAAAAAATTGCTCTGTGTTACTTAAAGTTTCAAAAACAGAATCAACTTGTCCTTCCCACATTGCCTTCATCCTTTTAAAATGTACTTTCTCGACATTGTGTTTTCTAGCTCCCTTTTTCATGAGAGCAATTTCCTAGTTTGCCAACCTTAATTTCTCCTCAACGCTCTGAAACTCTTTTTTCTCTATCATCTTCTCTTTTCCCCTTTTTGTTCTACTGATTGTATGCTTCACTGTGGGTGATGAGAGATCAATAATATCTTTATTCGAATTAGTTGTCTCAGTGGGTATTTGAAATTCCTTGCTGCTCTCTATCAATTTCCTAGCATGCCTTGTCATAGTTTTTCTTGCTTTAAAAATGAAACCTGCATATTCCCCCTCAAACTCTAGCCTCTTTGCAGTCTTGGCCTTTTTTAGCTTATGCTCATCTTCCCCAATAAACTCAGCTTGGAAAATGGGTGTTTCTTCTATGTCAATGGCATGAAGAATATCCTCTAGATTCCCCTTTGTTACTTGGTTATTCTCTGTAGCAACTGTCTTTCCTTTTAATGCCACTGCTTGGCTTCTAGTTACTCTTTTGGTCCCCTATTTTTTCACAGCTTGTTTCTGTTTTGCATATTTGACAACCTTGGATCTCTGTTTTGAAGGTGCGAGAGTTGGTGTATCAAGCATTTTCATTTGCTCTGCCCCTTTCTCAGTTTTTTTTTCTTGCCTTCACTCTTGCAGTTGCTTTTGGTTTTGCAACCATAGGTTGGCTTGGTTCTACTGCTGGTGGTGATGGAACTCCTTTAGCTTTAGGATTTCTTGCAGGAGTTAGGGTTTCCAACTCAAAACCATTTATAAACAAGAATGATGACCAATATCTGCCTATCTTTTGAAGTTCATCTAAACTTAATAGCTTCATTAAACCATGATGAAATAAGGATGTTTCACTCCCTTCAGACTTTTCTTGCACCTTATCAGCCATCTTTGCAAGACTCCTAAGTAGATAAAAAGGTAAATCAAGTGAAATCTTACCAGTGAAGTGTAGAAGCAATTTGAAATGGTATGAATAAACCTTGTGATATCTGCCTTCACAGGTAAAATATTTCTGAATGTTGAGCAACAATTTTGAGTAGTTATCTTTGATGCAGCTTCTAGGGATAGCATTATTAAGATCCATGTCTGTGTGCTCAGGCTTCATGAACTCTTTACACTGCTCCATATCAACTTTGAAACCTTTGAACCAGGTTTCTTGACCTCTTGATATCTTTGTAATGACAACAATGACCTATGGTGTAATAGACACACTGAGCATCCCGAATTTAGTGGTTGTTCCATTGAAATTCATAGCAAATTCCTTGGATACCTGTGTTTGGATTCCTTGGATAACTGTAGGCAACCTACTCTTCTGAATGCTTCCATCACTGTTGGGTCTTCAATTATTGCCTTCATGTCTTCAGGTTCATGCCTTAAGTAGTGTCCTCCTCTGTGAATTTTTCTTTCCTCTGCCATATTCTTCAGAATAGCTTTCAGCTTCACTTGAACAAATTTTTCAGCCTCACTTGAATATAATGTAACAACTGCCTCGCTTGAAATGGATATAATAAACCTTGGTAAGCACCAGCCATAAGTTTGGCTTGACACTCAAAGCTCAAACATTATGAATGCAGGCAAGAGATAATGAGAATGACTAATTAGGAAGGAATTTGAATTTCAAATGTCCTTTCATAACTGAAAATGATGACCCTCTCATACCTAAAATGAAAATGATGACTGCAAACGTGGGTGTGTACATCGAATTTCATCATTACATGACTCAACATGCCACTACCCTACCCTTTCCCAACGGTTTCTGACATTTAACAACTCAACTGACAAGACCATTACAAAATCGTGGTTTCGTAGCGCCTGTAGTGTAATTTTTCCTATTTGCGCTATGAAACTATCAGCGCTTTTGTAGCACAAAACTAATTTTTTCAATGGGTGGTGCTACGAAACTACAGCTTCTCGGCTAATTGAACATTTTTGACACAAAAATTTGGGAAATGAAATACAAATGGAAAATGATGGATGTTTGACATGATAGGGCTCTAAATAAGGCTTTATTTGAACCTTAGGATGAGCTTTAATCTATAAAAAATCTAAAACCTTCCCTCGATCAAACCTAAATTTACTCCTAAAACCCTATTTTGATCCATAAATTTTGAAACCTTGTCAAAATGATGTTTTGAAATTTTTTGGGTGATAACAGAGTAGTTCTTTCTTCTTTCTCATAAGCAAGCACTTGCGGAGAATTCAAAAAATGGCTATAATGCTTACATGGTTGCATTGGTTGTTTCATTTCACTTGATCAAGTGATGAATGGATCAGTTAGAGTAGGTTTTGTTGAATAATCTCAATTCCGAGCATATTTTTCAGTCAGTCTTGAGTCAGTTTTTTTAGTCAAGTTTTCAGTATTCAGTTAGTCTTTAGCTTTTGACTCCATTACCCAATGGATAGGAACTTGGTCTATAGTATTCTTGGCACCTCCAAGGAGCTACCATCCCCAACTGGAGCCAATGTTAATGTCAGAATATGCATTCTACTATCAGTGATCAAAATCACTCTTTTCATATTCATTTTAGGTGTCCCACTCATAATTTTTTTATCATTCCATTAGGTCATGTAAAAAATTGATTCACTGATGGTAGCCCTAGTCATAAAGTCTCACTCTCCCTCACAAATTATCATTTGTTGGCCCACATTCATGTCTTGTTGAACATAAAAACACTTTTGAAAAGCTTATTTCACTATGTCTTATGTCAGTCAAAGTCAACCATGGAGTCAGGTCATTTAAGGTCTCGTTAGGTCATTAGGTTTCATTCTTCAAAGTCCAAAAATGCACCATTCCAACTCATAAGGTTAGCAAAAGGTGTGATATTGATCCCAATAATGTCTCTTTACCATGTAAAGATGATCTCCAAGATGGTTTCCAAAGTTGTAATTTGATTTCAAGTGTGAGTTTCATTCCAAGATGTAATTTTATTTTTATTCATGTAATTTTATGTTAGTTCAAATGTAATAAGTACTCGGTCTCCCAAGGCTGCCAACTGAGAGTTTCACATTCCAACACATCAAGTGTCAAATACAAAAATTGCTTACTTCAGAAATTTATCAAACATCAAAGGGAGAGTTCTTTTTCCAAGGGTGCCTAAGTCATCATTTTCCACAAGCACTAAACCCTAATTTCCACTCCCACTGAGCTAGGGTTTTCTATGGAATCAGAAACATATGAGCAGAGGAGGCATAAGGTTGGTCATATCAGTAAGTATGAGGTCATTCCAAACTCATAAACATAATTTCTCCATCATTTTCCAAGAAATCATTCCAAGAGTAAAGCCATTTTCCACTCATAGGGTCAGTTTTACTTCAAACTATTTTTCTGACCAAACAGAGATGCATTTGAAAAAGGTGAGAGAGGTTCAAGAAGAAAATAAAACCCTCCTTTAGTTTTTACACAAGTTTCATGGTTTGGGATAAATTTTAAAAATACAGGTGCCATAGGAGAGTTGCTTCACTCCTGGAGGGACCTTGGGAAAAACATTTTTTCTCCTAGCTAGACTGTCCAAATGACTTGCTTGATAAGTAAACTGACAACTAGACTGGAATAGATTTCCAATGAACTATCATGAGATCCATTTGGAGTTGAGGAAGGCCTCCAAAAGTTTCCTACAAGATCACACTTCATTTTTTCACCCCCATTCTTCACCTTTGACCAGTATTGGGAGAATTGATTTTTGAGGGGCTATACTTGATCATTTTCAGTGCTTGATAGGTCCATTGTGTAGCAAAGATAAGTCTCTTTTAAACGAGCCATCATGCACCCAATTTGGACTCTGGGAATACCTTCAAAAGGGGCCTTCAAGATGCCACTATGCATAGTGGTGAGGCGCTTTGCATAGGAGCAATGTGCTGCGCATAGAGCAGTTTTCATAGTGTTAAATAACACTACGCTGCACACCTGGGTTTGGCGATGCGCAGGCCAGACTCCTCCAAATTTCTCTAAAACTCCTCAAATTTGCTTCTCCGCCTCAAATAGAAGTAATTTAACCCTTATAGCTCCCTCCATATTCATTTTTATGCTTGTGTTTGTGTTTCATGTTGGCTAAAATTGCAAGGAAACCCTAGTTTTCCTTTGCCTCTCCCAAAATCCCCATTCCCCTCACAAACTTCCCAAAACCCTCCTTGTCCAAATTGATTGTCCCTAAACCATACTACATCATCCTATACCTCTAAAGACACTAAAACTACCCCTACATCCTCATCACTAAGTCCCTACACCCTTTCCCATAAAAGCCCTAATTTCTAGGAATCTCACTATTTTGCCTATATTTCCACCTACCTTTGACCTGTAATTGAATTTTCATTTTCATCTCCCTTAATCTTTTCGCCTCCCATCACCTCACAAGTTTTCATAACCTTTTTCCTCATCTACCTTAATTTTTGTCACCCTATCCCTATCCCCTAAAGCCCTCATTTCATCATTTCCTTCCCTGCTCCCATTCCCTTCACTCCCTCACTCACTCTCCCTTTTCTTTCCTCCCCCCTAGGGTTTCCAAAGTGCCAAGAACAAGCATGGAGAGAGAGGACAGAGATTATGGGGAGGGATAACACAGTGATGATTAGTTTTAGGAATATGAGATTTCACAACATAGAAGGCCACACAAAGGAGGCTGAAAACATCAGGAAAAGGCCAAAGACAAGAGGCCTCAAAAGGGCATTGGAGAAAGAAAAGCAAGAGGCCCAAATTCTGAGTTTTGACCAGAAGTTGGCAAAGGGGATTGAGGATAACAGAGAAGTGTGGCTTGAGAGATTCAACATTCACTTGGAGAAGTTTCTAATGAATTCCAACAAAGACAATCAGATGCTCAGGGGCATGGCCCATCACTATCAGACCCGGAACAAAATTTGCAATATCAAGGTTAAACAGATGAAGGATAAAATTAACAAGATCTGAAAGGGTAAGAAGGGAGGTGACAAACTAAAGATACTTTTTGATGCCTCCTTAGCTCAAATTTACATGTGATTGTGGTCCTATCCCACAAATTTTGAGCAATTTTTAAATTTTTTGGAATTTTTTGAGTTTTTTGGGCAAATTTTAAAAAACACAGAAAAACTAGCTCTATGCGCAGTGCCTTGGCACTGCGCACTCTTTTGGGGCATCCAATGGACAAATGAAAGACATCAGTGGGTGCATGATGATGAGGAAACACCCCCTGTACTTTTTCAAAGCATTTAGAGCAAAAATGGTTAGTAAAAAGGGCCAAAAACACCCAAAAATCATGTATTTGCCTCTTTTTCAGGTTGGCGTTGCATATAGAGGAAGTCTTGGGCGATTGAACTTTTGAAGGGTCACAACAGCTCCAAATTAGAAACCAAAAGAATATCTAGAAATTATATAGGGAAGGCTTTCCAATGAGTTATCATGAGCTCAATTTGGACATCGGAAAGTCCTTCAAAAGTGACATGCAAGAAGGGCTATTTTTTCCTCCTTGGCACTGCGCATAGGACAAATTCTGCCTGTTTTGGATTTTTCTCTATTTTTCACATAATTTTTGAGTTTTACCTCACTAGTTGGGGTTTTCACTCATGTAATTGATAAATATTAATTTAATTATGATGGGGATTAGTTTACTATAGGTAGATTCATTAGCTTGAGTCCTCTACAGGTCAAATGAATCAGTTTCCTCTCTTTTAGAAGCAAGTTGTTGGGTCTTCCTAGTCTTCATATTCTTGTTCAGCATTTGGTGGAAACTAATCCTCATCTCATGGATTCGACCCCCTGAGACTAGGATGAGTTTTTTTGAGGTCTATATCTTCTTCTTCTTCTTTCTCATTAGTAAGGGTTGGACTTAGTTGGATTCTTGGCCTTTGAAGAAACACATTTTGTATCAGTTCTGAGTAGGAATATAAATCAAATTTGCAGCTATTTTTATGGGATCCCTGTGGTATGGTGTTTAGTTTAGTTTCTCCTTTTTTTTTCATGTGTTGAAATGTATTGTTAATTTTATTCATCATTTCATAACTTCTAAGTGAATGTATGCAAGTTAGTTACGCATAATCCATTATCATATGCTATGTTTTGGGTAGACATTCACAGTCTATAATTTCTTCAGTTTAGAAAGAACCCATGATTTCATCATGCTCTTTCTAGCTCCTCACCTATCTTGATTATCCCACCATTGAAAGCCTAAATTGATAAATTACTATGCCTACCTTGCCCCATAGAACACCCTGCAAATTTTGACCTAATTTCCCTTATCCTTACTATTTTTCTCCTTCTTATCCAGCACACCCAAATCAAAACAATCAAAACCTTGATCTACTATACCTAGCCTAATATCTTCTTTACTCAAAAATCTTGCTTGTGATCCTTACGGAGAGAGCCCTCTCCTTGCCCAGTAGGGTTAGATACTTGGCTAAGTGTCGTTTATGGTTACCTTGGAATTGCCTTCTTCAACGTGAGGTTCAATCTGATTGATAACAATTGTCACCATTATTCTTAGAATCAGGTGAAAAAATCTATTCCAATAAATTCAACATACACCCCCAATAGTAACAAATTAAATCATTTTTTGTGCTCATGCCTTCAACATTAAGGGGCGCGATCTAATAATATGTTCCTCTTATTGTTTTCTTTGTTGTAATGAGCTTTTCCTGATCTCGTGGCTAGCTCCAAACTCTTGTTTCTTCTGCCTTTGAAGTTTTAAGAGACTTTGTAGTATAAATACATTCACTTCAACTTGCTTCTCTTGTTCCCTTACCAACCTCTCATTATCATATTTCTAACTCCTTATTCCAGCCCTTAAACTTCTTAAGGTATCTATCTAATCAAGAGATCCTACATCTTTTTTCTTATCAACTCATTCTTCCACCTCATGTCCATGTTATGACATATCAATGCTATACTATACCATTATGATGCTCATTCATTTTAGCCCTTAGTGTCTTCATATGTGCTACCATTAACACATATTTTTTAGCACATCAATATACCACATATATCTATTCATCATTACCTTGTAAATCCTTCCATAAACACATGGTCATTAATATTTGAAACATCAATTTTCACTTGTTAGTTCCCGTGACACAATATATATCAATCTATAATCCATGTTTTAATCCCATAACAACATATGGTAGAAATAATATATAAATACTCTCTTAATCCTTTACTCCCTAGTGTATTGTACCAAAACTTTAACTTTTCTTCTAGATGTCCAATGTTGAACCTACTACTCTCATTAACTCTGATTTCTCAATAAAAAGGTTATAATTATATTCCAAAAGGTTCAAGTGTTGAAACCTTTGTTATGATAACACTCTGCAACATACCCCCATCCACCTTGAAGACCATACTAAGCATAGAAGGAGGTGTTATTATCATTGACCCAACCTCTGAAGTCATGTTATGGAAATGAGGTCTTAAAATTTCCTCATTTTTAAACTCCTCGAATCCCAAAATAAAATTGTCATTGCATCCATCTTATTGAGAGATTTATGGAAATATAAAATTTTACTCAATTCGAATCTTGGATCAAAATGTATGGACATTTAAATATTTGGCCAATAACCTCTTGCCATGTCACTAGGCTCTACCACATGGCACCCATGTGGTCCCCACTTGGCACTCCACGTCATTGTAATGTCATTCCTCGAGTAGGTCCATGTCAGAGCACTTCCCCCTTGGAATTTCAAAGTGACATATGCCACATCATCAAAATGTGGTCCCACTATATATGGTGCTTAACAAAGGTTTATAAGGTGAGTTGAAATTTTTTCCTCGTTAAACAAAAGGAGCACTTCATATCTTGACGTGTTTCCCTGGACACAATATCATGCATACAAGAAAAATCCTAAAGCTAGATGGAATTTTCCACATCAAACAATGGGAAAATTCTCATCTCGACCCCATCTCTCATCATATTTCCTTGGTTCTTCAACCATGCAACCGTTCCAAAACTCCCCGAATCGAACCCCATTTTATGCCATTTTCTTGGATCCTTCTCTATCTTAGCATGAAATCTTACTGATGTCACTATAACCTCACCCTTCAAAAACTCCCGAGACAAAACTCGCCTTTTATGTAATTTTCCAGGAACCATTGTCCATCTCGATATAAAATCTCATTGATGTCACCCTTCCAAATATCCTGAGAAAAACCCCTTTTTTACATCATTTTTCAAGTTACTTTCTTGGTCTTGGCATAAATATTGCTGACATCATTTTGACATCACCCTTCCACATGGCTTCCTCCGGGCGAGTCACATGTCACTCACTTTTAGGCCTTTCGACCCTCGAATATGGTAAAATTTGACTTCCACTTAGCACACCACCTTCTTGGTACACATCACCTGCCACCATGGCCTAGATCCCACTGGTCTCAACCCTCCTATGTAAAACAAGGATTTTATGTTATAATAATTTTTTGTTTCCCAAGTCTTGGTCTTCCATCCTTCGTAACTCTTAAGGGTTGATGCAAAAATACCTCCTCACATTATCTATCAGGATTTTCTCCATCTCAGACTCCTATATTGACATTCCACAATAGTGTGTAGCCTAGGGCTCCCCAAGAAGAGACCTCGAGATGTAGAAATTTTTGTCACCTACTGGACTCACCTCACTTATTGGCCACCCTTTCTCATCCAAAAATCATTGTGTGCATTTGTTAAATCCCCCTAGGTCCCAAGATACTGAGGTCTAGAGATGAGAAATATCACCATCTCCTGTCAATCCAACACCTTTGTCTTGACACATAAAGTAGCCTATTTATGACATTAATATGTGTGTATTTATTTGGTGGGCACCCTCTAGAACTTAATATTTTTTCTTTGTGAGAATCCATCCTGAGATTTTTATGCCCACATACTAGAACATATATAACATATGTGTATACAACCTGTGACACATAGTTGATAGTGATTTCCCTTTTGAGCTTGCATTTTATACAAACGTTATCTCTCATGAGCTTACATTTTATATACATACACCATATTTCCTAAGATTTCATTTTATATACATACACCATCTCTCCCAAGATTAAAAATATATAAAGGATTGTTATTAAACCATTGAGATATGAGAATTCAATCAACAACAAAGATTTACCCATCTGTTATGCTCATGCCATTATTCTAAAATTCAGGGTAAAAATAGACGTAGGAATTAATTGATTCCCCATTATTAACACATGAAATATAACTATCTTTAGAAATCTATTAGGAAATCAACATTCCACATTCATACAGGAAATCAACATTCCTCATTCATACAGGAAAACAACATTCCTCAACATTAGCATAAGTATTTCAATAATATATTAAACATGTACATTATATTCACATACACAGGAACTTAAGTAAGAACTTACCTTATTAAGGAAGTATAGAAACTAAGATTGGGACTTCAACTCTCAACCCAACCTTAGGAAGATGACACTGCATTATTTGTTCCATTCAACCATCCCTAAGCTAACTTCACAGTCCGAGGAGGTAGTTTTCTCAACAACTCCCAACCATTGCACCTAAGCGTCTTTCAATATAGTAACCAAAACATCTCATGGGATTTCAATCATAACACATGGAGTCTCACTTCAATCTTGGAGAGAGAGATAAGTAACAAGGAGTTATTTTAGTTGTGGTACTCCCGTAGGAATACGAGTGCACTTACCAACAACTTCTCAATGGTGATTTCACCCATGTTTTCAACTCCCCCCCCCCCTCCCTCAAGGATACACTAGGTGTTATTATTCTAATAGTTCTTGGTGTCTCAACCTCTTAGAAGTTCTCAAACAACATAGTCTCCAGGGGTTCATTAGCCATGGGAACATGTTAATTTTTCAATATTTCTCTATGTTGTATTAGTTACTTAAGCCAAAAATAGATTTTCATTAATAATGTATTCATATCTATGAAATATAAATAACCTTAAACTATAACTAGAGATATAACAATGCATGCAATGACAGAGAAGAAAATATCACAACCATGAGACACAGAAATTGTTCTAAGACCAAGGAAAAACCCCACTATGGGGGAAACCATTTCAAATCTTTTTCTTCTATAGATTTTCTTCAAAAGATTTCAGCATAGATTACGATGAGCCCAATACATGTAAACAATGGAAATAAACATATCTGATTTGTGGATCAGTAGATCTACAATAGAAAAACACGAAACCAATAGATCAAAAATACCAAGTGAACTCAATAGTCCAATTCTAGATCTCGATCCAGAATATTGTTGATGTCTAATCTGATGTGACCGTGACTGTGTGACGGATGAGTGATGACTTTGCACAAGAAACTAACTCATAATCGAATTATATCTTCCCAATAACTCTTAGATCTGCATCCTTAACACACCCTACCCATGACTTTACCGGCTCTAATACGTTACCATAGAGTTATGTTCTCACAAGTTAGGGCATGAACACCCTAGAATCTTGGCCATGCCCTGAAGCCTTCCTACCAGTGAGTTTACCAGTCGATACGCAACTCAACAAGCCTAGTGTGGGACTATAGCCCAGAAGAGTTGCTACCTTAACGTTTCTTTCCCACGGCCCCAACTCAAAATACTCAGATCTGAAATGTTACTCTATTTGTGATCCCGATCCGTGAAACTATTGCAACGTACTTGTGTGAGCCAGAAACAAAAAATATGACCAATAGCAAAAAAAACATGAAGAAGACCTCATGAGCGAATGTGTGCAAATTAACTTGGGGTCGCTTCTATTTATAAATTTGTAAGGAACTGCTTGGTTTTTTGACCAAATCAACATGTGGTTAGGCCAACTCATAAATAATAAAATGAATCATAACTTAACTTCCGATTAAATGATTGGGACAATCTATAGACTAATTTTGATCCTCTCGAAAAGAGGAATATAATTAAATTATTATTTTAATCATCTAAATTTTCCATATGGAATTGGACTCTAGTTGCAAAAATTAACACTCCCTCTCAACTAGGAATAATTCCACTATGCAATCTCTGCTTGTAGATATCTGCATTAAGGTGTCATCATGACTTAAATTCATTTGTTGAAACTTTAACGAATCTAGAAGAAGAAGAATAGGAGGACAATAAGTTCCACTGGCATCGAGGAATAGGGTAACTCATCTCACAGGGGAGCACATCTATGACCCTAGAATCTCATCATGGAGCTTAGTCTCAACCCAGAATCACAAAATGGGACTAAATCTCAACCCAAACTTGTCACCTACCTATATTCCCATCAGTTACTCTCATTAGTCATGTGGTAGAACACCTACATCATAATACATCTTGGACGAGATACCTGACTTATCAAGAGCTAAGGATCACACGCCTTCAAGCCTCCTCAATGATCTGAAAATGGAATGTACTTGTTTAATGGTGCAAGGTATCCATTTTCATTTAAGAAAATGAGTGCAAATACTCATAATTTTAAATTGAGCTAAACACTCCAAGACCTCTTGATAATGTGAGAATAAACTATTTCCCATACAGAGATGGACTGTAGGGGCATTCACTGGACATGTCACCTCTAAAAAGAGGATGAGTTCCAGAGGCTACCTGGCCCTCTACAGACTCTGTCTAAGGAAATAGAATATAAGCACAAATAACAAAATCAATGAAAGTCTTTTGTTTCTGAATTCAAAGTGTTCAATGATCTGTTTTAAATGTGAATAAGCAAGAGCATATGTTCTGCAACTCATGTGTAGAGGTTTGATGAGAAAATAACAAGTTTTGCTTCCTGTATAAACTTGTTTTAGAAAAGCATGCTCATGAAATTTTACTGTTTAAACTATCAAATTCTGGAAATAAATAGCCATAATACACACATGAACAGAAGATATTTGTTAAAGCGGTTCACCCCTCTCTTGGGCTACCTCCGCTGCTCCAAAAGCCTCTAATTAGGCTCAGTGCTCTTTTGATTAAATGGTGCAAATGAGATTACATCTGTATAAACTCCTCTAATGAGAAAATATACTGCTAAAACAGACTCAGAAGGTCCAAAACAGTAGAAATAGACTACAAATTCACCTCCATTGGAGGAAGGTAGCCCAATGCAGCAATCTTTCCCCTTAGCTCTGATGGAGTCACTGTCAAAAGCGCTGTAAAATTCATAGATAGAATGCCCTGATGGCTCTGCAGACACCTCCAACAGCTCCAGAATGCTCTCTACACCCAAAAAAAAAAAAAAAAAATCGTCTTCAAAGGCCTCTCCTAGCAGAAGTTATGGCCTCTTTACTAAACTGCCTGTTTGGGCAAAAAAAATCTCCACTAAATGTGGAGAACTGGAGTTAACTCCAGTTAAAAGTGGCAGCAACTCCAAATATATCGGGCGCGCGCTAAAATTGGCGGACGGTTAAACCTCAACAATAAATGTAACGGTTAATACACTCCGCGTTCATATGCGTCAAAGGTCTTTGCAACGGATTTCATTTAATATATAACAATGTCATATAACAATGTGTTAACCATATAACAATAACAACGTTGTAACCGCCAGTTTGAATGCGCGCCGATGGATTAGCCTAGGTTCTTGGGCCAAGGTTGTATGCAGAGGGGGCTGGCCCCCTTTCGGGCCCCGCCCAAAACAAATACACGCCTCAAATATTAATCCGTCCGCACATAAAACAAGGACCAAACGTGTGGCCTGTTGGTGAAAGCGCTGTGTTATGAACCTTGTGGTCGGGAGTTCGAATCCGGCCGAGCGATAACAAAATTTTAACACGCCATTTCAATTCAACTTGGGGCCCACGTGGCGGCCTCCGGGCTAGCCACGTGGCGCTTCCTGATGGGCTGCCAAGGAATATTCCCCAGAATATTTTGCGAAATATTCCACGGAATATTCCCAGAATATTCTGTGGAATATTCTTTTTTTAATAAAAATTTTCCAAAGTCAAATTTGCCATTTTTTTAATAAAATTGACAAAACTTTGAACTTGAATAACTTTTGCATACGGAGACCATTTTTCGAACCGTTCACGGCGCCGGAATCAGGAAGACGAGCACTATCCGGTCGTTCAGGTTCCAACCAGTTCTGAGCACCTTCATTTTTGACCATTTTACGACACTTGGTCCTGAGCTCCTGATCACACCTCCCAAATGAGAAGGCTTTTGGTCCCCAAAAGCTTACTGAATCTCTGATCTGAACTGTACAACACTTGAGGAACAGAAATATCCTCTTCCAGTCAGCCAAAAAATCATACTAATGCCAAAAATGTCCTGCCTTGTTAAATGTCGTCATGGCGACTTTTTGCTGCATATGCCAAGTACTTGTCGAATCCCGACCAAGTTCTTTCGCCAGAAAAATCTGAAATTGCAGGAACCAGCAATGAAACTTGCTGAAATATGAGCTGAAATATTCCCCTAAACATGTGGACTTGCCAACTGTCACGATGCCCATCCAAGGCACCTCCATTCCAGAAGAAGAAACTGCCTCCCAAATGAGAAGGCTTTTACAAAGATGAAACACTTCATCATTTCTCCTGTTTACAATCTTGGAGATCAAATTAACTTTTTTCAAGTCAATATTACCTTACATGCATGGATAAAAACAAAGTAATCAACCCTTCAAGTTAATCACACATACATGTTTAAAATACAAGGAAATCATCATGATCCCTGTGCTCATGCATCTCATTCTCATGCATGCAATTTATCCTTCAACTTTCTCTTAAGTACAATCATAAGTACAAGATCCTCAATCACATGTACATGTACTTTCAAAGCTGAAATGAAAATAACTTTCGCTACGATAGAGTGAGTCTCATACTCAGCTTTTCCATCCTGCAACTTGCATTCCCTTAACAAGAAAATGCATTCAATCAAAAGACATGCAACTTTAATTGGATAAGAATTCTAACCATTTCTTACCAATCCATTTCAAAGGTGATTCCTTTAACTGCACATCGATATCAGCATGTGTATCATCCTGACACATATCAATGATGGAAACTTCCTTCCCATTCTTACCATACTCTTTCTCCCACTTCTTCAACTTTTGTGGAAGCATTGTTGGATTCAAAGTCCAACACCTTTCAACAGTATGTCCTTGCTTATGGCAATAATTGCAACACATGTTCATCTTCTTGACCGCATGATTTGCATTTTTCATTGGAACTTTGGCTTCTTGCCTCCTTTCCTTCAAAAGTTTCTTGTATGTTGCCATTCTTTTCCAACATCTAGAAACACTATGGTTAAACAAACCACAAAAAGAACATGCAATTCTTTTCCCATGCTTGTGTGGAAATTTTCCATGCTTTACATGATCAAAGGAAATATGATTAAAATCAGATTTATACCTTTCTCTTTCACCTTCATTACCTTCATGAGGAGGTGAATCAAAAGAAGAAGAAGCTCCCTTTGGAACACTATCAATCCCATCAATGGTTTTAGAGCTTTCACCACTCCCTTGTTCAAGTGCATGCTGATGCACACCTTCTTCCTTCATGGCTACTTTGGAACTTTCTCCATAAGATTGTCCATAACCAAGACCCAAATTCTTAGGCCTTACCTCAACCATTATTGGCTCAACTATACCCTGTGCATGTTTTCCCAGTCCTTTTCCTTCATATCCCATTTTGGACATCAACTTGGACCCTATGCCTTTGGTATGTTTCTCAAAAGAACCAAGTTCATAAACATTCTTATAAGAATTTGAAGACAAACTAGAGTTGTTTACCTCTTCTTCAAGCTGATACTTGGCTAAAGCTTCTTTGGCAAAAATGAGTTGTGTCTCCAACTCATGCATCTTTTCCAGCTTCATGTTTGCAATACGAAGTTGGCCTTCCATTTCTTGCAATTGGTCAGAAAGCAACTGCTTCTCTTCCCTCATGGAATTCAACTGCTCTTGAAGTCTAGAGCTCTTTCTTTCATCCTCATACATTTCTTTCACCATATTCATCATGATGAAAAATTCTTGCTTCAAGCCTTCATCAAAAAATCTTGTGAAGGAGGACGATTTTGAGAACTCACTTATGGAAGTTGTCATTATAAAAATGAACAAAAGAGCTTCAGAAAACTCAAACAACAAGTAGTTTGCAAAATAATAAAGCAGTCAATCTTCAACACTGCTTAAGACACCTTTCAAGCTACACAATCAAGCTAGTGATGTCAGTCAAGCAAACCAGCTTTGCAACCTGCTCCGATACCATCTGATCTGAAAATGGAATGTACTTGTTTAATGGTGCAAGGTATCCATTTTCATTTAAGAAAATGAGTGCAAATACTCATAATTTTAAATTGAGCTAAACACTCCAAGACCTCTTGATAATGTGAGAATAAACTATTTCCCATACAGAGATGGACTGTAGGGGCATTCACTGGACATGTCACCTTTAAAAAGAGGATGAGTTCCAGAGGCTACATGGCCCTCTACAGACTCTGTCTAAAAAAATAATATGTAAACACAAATATCAAAATCAATGAAAATATTTAATTCTGAGATTCAAAGTGTTCATTGATCTGTTTTAAGTGTGAACAAGCAAGAGCATATGTTCTGCAATTTGTGTGAAGAGGTTTGAAGTTAAAACAAAAAGTTTTAATTCCTGTATAAACTTGTTTTGGAAAATCCTGCTTATGAAATTTTACTGTTTAAACTATCAGAATCTGGAAATAAACAGCCAAAACACACATATGAACAGCAGATATTTGTTTAAGCGGTTCACCCCTCTCTTGGGCTACCTCCGCTGGTCCAAAAGCCTCTAATTAGGCTCAGTCCTCTTTTGATTAAATGGTGCAAATGAGATTACATCTATATAAACTCCTCTAATGAGAAAATAGACTGCTAAAACAGACTCAGAAGATCCAAATCAGTAGAAATAGACTACAAATTCACCTCCATTGGAGGAAGGTAGCCCAATGCAGCAATCTTTCCCCTTAGCTCTGATGGAGTCACTGTCAAAAGCGTTGTAAAATTCGTAGATAGAATGCCCTGATGGCTCTGCAGACACCTCCAACAGCTCCAGAATGCTCTCCACACCCAAAATAAAAAAAAAATTCGTCTTCAAAGGCCTCCCCTAACAGAAGTTACGCCCACTTTACTGAACTGCCAGTTTGGGCTAAAAAATCTCCACTAAATGTGGAAGAACTGCAGATAAGAGCGCCAAATGGGGAGGTGGCGCCAAAAGTGGCGGAGGCCGCCAACTATCCGAACGGTTAACTGTTGGCAATAAATGTGATGTTACCCGCGTTCATATGGGCGGAGTTTGAAACTGTTTACAATAAATATAAACCAACGGTTGTTATTAAATAAACACGGTTTATATTAAAACACATCACATAACATTTAAACCAAAGTTTGATCCGCCAATGAAAAGCGCGCCAATGATGTTGACCTGTGGTTCCGGCCTGTAGTCCCATGGGAAGGGGCTGGCCCTTCGGGGCTGGCCCCTTTCCGGGCCCCGCCCAAACAACCACACACAATAATTAATATTCTGTCCGCACATATAACAACGAAATACACGGTGGTCTAGCGGTAAAAACGCTTGGTTATGATTCATGCGGTCACCGGTTCGAATCCTGTCGAGCTCAACCATAACAAAATTTTAAACACGCATTTTATTCCACCTTTGGGGCCCACGTGGCGGCCTCCGGGCTAGCCACGTGGCACCTCCTGATTGGCTGACACGGGAATATTCCCCAAAATATTCTACGGAATATTCCACAGAATATTCCCAGAATATTCTGTGGAATATTCTTTTTTTAATAAAAAAATTTTCCAAAGTCAAATTTGCCATTTTTTTAATAAAATTGACAAAACTTTTAACTTGAATAACTTTTGCATACGGAGACCATTTTTCGAACCGTTCGCGGCGACGGAATCAGGAAGACGAGCTCTATCCGGTCGTTCAGGTTCAAACTAGTTGAAGCACCTTAATTTTTGACCATTTTACGACACTTGGTCCTGAGCTCACGATCACCAGTATCATGGTGGCCAGAGAATATTCACGAATATGCGGGGTCTTGTTGAACTTGAAAGTCATTAGTATGTCTATATTTTAATGCCTTTGT